>CAUYPK010146860.1:0-46014 GCA_963574355.1 Loris lydekkerianus | reverse complement strand
GCACTGTCAGATGGTGATAACTCTGTTTCAGGGTTAATAATTTCTACCTCTTCCTTCTCAAAGTCATTGGTATATACCTGCTCATTTAAAGCAGACTCGTCTATATTTTCAGTGAATAATTCAATACTGGTTGGAGTGGATGCTGCAAAAGGAATTTCTACTTTGACCTCCTTTCTCGGAGTTTCAACTTCCAATGTTTCAATAGCAAAGTCAGTGTCACACATTGCTTTTTCAGGTTCTTCCTCACAAGGCTCTTCCTGATGTACCAAAGTTTCTGTTTGCATGTAGGGAGTAGTTTCTTCTTCAACCTCATTAGGTTTAACAGAGGGATTATCAGTTGCTGTTTGCACCTCACTTTCATCAACTGGACTGTTTTTCAAGTCAGGGCTAAAAGTATTTAAAAACAAACAAAAAGAACACAAACAAAAACACAAACAAAAATCAAACTATGATGAGAATTCAACCATTATAAATAATCCTGTTGATGCCAATTGTTAAGACTTCCTGATGCATTAGTAATTCAGCACTGAGAAATCCAGCCTATTGGTATTTAAATGGTAAGACGTTTTGATGCAAATATGTAGACAATATAAAATATTAAAAGAGATCCTCCAACTCACTGATGATTTCTGTCTAACTCATAAAAACATGGGCAGAACTAAGACCACTGATTTGCTCCTTTTACTCATGTGAGTTAGAACCAATTTTGTCCCTCCTGTGTCAAGTTTATACCTGACATCAGAAGACCAGATGTGAATTTGAGACACCTCAAGTTATTATCAGGTCCTATGCCCAACAATAAAAGCTGAAATAATAAAACATTACACATATACACAGTTCTGCAATGAAACTAATGATATGTGAGTCATTACAAAAGTACAAAAAAAATCAAAAACAAAATCTATGCAGACAGAAACAAATGAAGCCCTCGTTTGGGGGGCAAACAAAAGTGAGCAAGGTGAAACTTGTACGGGGTCAAATCAGAAATGACATTACCAACTGTGTTTCTTGGAAGTGAAATCATGAAGCATAATATAGCCTGTCTCAAAACTTTCACAGTGACCTATGTACATACATTAAAATTTTATAAGTGAACCTTAGCTAAAAAGAACAGAAATATATAGTGGTAGAAAGAAAAGATCACACTTCACCATACTACTTTTAATTTTTTTGAGATGTGGAACATATTTGTTTTTAATTTTCCCCACACTATATTTTTATTAATTAATACTTAAGAGAAAACTTTCTTTGAAAGTATTCTTTATATACTTTATTAGAGATTGAGAGTTAGTGGCGAAACTGACAACATCACCTTAATAGGAACACACAGTTTTATAAACATACACCTTTGGCTATATTATAAGGAACAATACGTTAAAAAGAAACCTTTCTGATTATAGAGGATATCATAAAATTCCAGTATCATTTTTTAAAGTAACAATTTTCAGGAGAAATGGAGGAGAGAGATGCTTGGCCAAATTTATGTCACTGATCTTATCATGGTCTTCCCAAATCCAAAGTAAATAATAAGTTTATGATTTTGGGGCAGACAAAAAATAAAGTATTTTTACATTAATATTACATAGACTAGAGGTTATTGTGAAGAATAAGGAAAATCTTAGCTTCTGAAAACCGTATCTAGCAGGCTACCAATACAAATCAAAGCTTCACAAATATATTCACACAATTACATTAGAAGCAACAAGTGGAAGAAAGACACCAGAAAGTAACTCAGAATGTCAATACCTCATATAAAGAGCTAACTCTTTTTTTCCCCTAATTTTTAAGGAAGGAGAAACTAAGCCATCTCTTTTGACATGATTCCCAAAGCACGACCATGTGCCCTTTAGTTGACAATGCAAAACGATGTTTATCTGTGTCCTGAGATGTTCACATTTCCGAAGTGAATAGTAAGTTTGAGCTTCCAAAGGAGAAAAACTTTCTATCAAATTAGAGAACCTCTTGACAAAAGCTGTCAAGGCAATAGGTTTGAGGAATTTATTTTAGGTTCAATAGCCAGTAACCATAGACCATAATCAACGTGTATTCTATTAGTTGTACAAGCTACCCTGCATATGCTGGAAAAGGTTTTTATTTTAAATAATTTACATAACTTATATTCAAAATACCAATGGCTGATTTTAAGTATTCCAAATTCTTAGAATTCACAATAAAAATTTGTTGTTAAACACAAACATTAACAACGAAAAAAGTAATTACATTCAAAGTTATAGCAGTTATGTATGTGAATATTGTTTCTCAAAACGTTAAGCTTTTGTTTTTAAGTTACAAAACTTATTTCTAATAATGAAGAATAAATTCAAATTCCTGTCTCATTACTGTATTGAGTATGGGCTTAAAAGGCTTTATAAAATTAGGGCTCTATAAAACAAACATCTATGAGCCTAGAAGAATAATAAGGGAGATCCTGAATCCTATCTCAAGGATATAGTAAGACTTTCTCCTTTACCATATTTAAAGTTTCTCAAAAGTAAAAGTTATTATTATTTATATAAAACCAATCACTATGGAGTTCCACACTTGAAACAGAGATTACAGACCTACTAAGAAACATGGTTTAATTACAAATTTGTCCTTGTGTGCCAGTTTTTAAAAATTATAGTGCTTTCTTCATAGAAATTGTTTACCAAAAATTATTATCTGCTTCCTGGCTAATATGGGGAAACTGATCAAGTTAGCTTGAATAGACAGTGTGAGAACATCAAATAAATGACATTATTAGATCTTTTTAACGATCAAATGAAAATATAGCCATATTCTGAGAAACAGCATTTTAAAAAAGGCTTCTAGTAAGGTATTCAGGATACAGGTATCTGCTTTTCCACACCTCTATCCCCCCCAACATTATCTTTAATAATAGAATTTCACAACCCTCAGAAAAGGTGTATGATAAAAGCTGGGCATGAGAACACAGGTTAATACCACAAGACAATCATCTTAAGAAACTTAACCTGAGACTTCACAATACTAAAGATTAGTGTTTATTTTAGAGGCCCAGTGGGTACTTCCAATATCAAGGAATTCGGAAAATTTCATCTAGCATCCTTCTCGCATCCTTATTTGGTGCCTTATCACATGATGTTTACATGTGAAGGGAATGTATACAGGTGTAATGTGGATTATTAAATCAGAGATGTATCTTCATGAGATTTCCTCTAAATAAGAATAATCTATTTAATAATCTATTTTAGTTTATAGTAATTATAAACTATAATTCTTTATAGAATATAATATAAAGAAGCATATTTATGATGAATTAGTAACTGCCAGAGCTTAGTTAAAAAAACAAAAAAGGGTAGGGAAAGGTAGCATTAGTCTGTTATCCTAGCTACTCTGAAAGCTGAAGTAGTAGGACGCTTTGAGCCCAGGAGTTCAAGGCCATCCTGGGCAATACAGTAAGACACTGTCTCTAGAAAACAACAACAAATAGTATTTTCTCAGAATCAGTTTACCCTAAAAGAAATGTGAAGCATTTTGGCTATATTCCGTATTTTTTCCTCTAATGTCACTCAAGTCAGAAAACAATGAATATAAAAAAGGAATTTAGAAGTTCTTAGTGCTAGAATTAAAAACATTATATTTTATAAGGCTGAATAATTCTCTATAAATTCATAAAGAAACGTATTTGATCTGACAAATGCTACTGCTGCGGATAACAGCTTTTCTTGCAGACCTCAAGAAAACTCTTAACAGAGTTTTCAGAAGAGTTGATTTACTTACCCAGCAGAGTTATGTGATCCAACTGTAGGTTTATACTGCTACATGTGGCATTGTTGTTTACTAAGTCTTTTGTGGGCTTTAATAGCAAACATTGCTGGTGGTACTATTTCTTAGGCATGTAAATATAATTGATAGGAGGACATACGACTTTAAAGTCTGTGCTAACACATATACAGTGGAACCTCTGGAAGTTGACCACCCAAGGGACTGTAACAAACTGGCCAACATACAGAGGTGGTCAACATAAGGTACTAGGCCTACTATACTGAGACATACATGTGGTACATGTCCAGTCTATGAAAATTAGGCCAACTTAGATAGTCAAATATAGGGAGGTAGTCAACTATGGAGGTTCCACTGTAGCAAACCTATTGCTTTAAGTTGTCAGTATATTTGAAATGTACTCAAAATCATCTTTATCATCTAAGAAAGTCTGATTTATAGAATCACTGAGAAGAAAAGCCATAAGACAGTCTGTTCTTCAGCCATCTTAAAATGAGTACATCAAATAAAATATAACTTTCCATATTTAAACAATTTCAAACTGCCATATCTAAGTAATATGCACTTATAACATGGACTAACAAATGTGGATAAATTAGTACACAAGAGTATTCTGAACAGTGATTCACAATGAAGAGCACTGAAAGCAGATTATTAATTGGCAGGACAGAGGTGGTAAAGAAGAGTTATCTATCAGAATGGGAAAGTTACTAAAGAGAGATGTACTCTGTTGGTTTAAAACAAGGTTGTGAGTCACTAGGTTTGTGTAGACTAAAAATAAAGTTTTCATCTTCTGATAATACAGAACAGTGTACACAATTTTTGTTGACAAATAGCCCTTCTTTCTATCTCAGTTGTTCTAAAAAAAAAAAGATCAAAATACACATTGAAAAGAATTTTTTGTGTTTATGGTAAAATTTACTAGTATGTTTAATTATTTTGGAATAGAAGACTAAAAGAATATTGATCAGAGTTGAGTTTTTCAAGAGTTTCAGCAAAAAATTTTCTAAATAAGTCATATTTGCATATTTAATTCAAACTGTGCACTTATATGCAATTTTCTAAATATTCAGTAAATACCTTAATGAAACAGAAAACCCCCCCAACAAAACAGAATCCCTACAGCAAAAAGGAAAACCTACCCAAAAGGAAAACCACAAGCTCACATATACACAAAATAAACATATAAAACAGAAACTTTCCTACACATGAACAAATTACTAGAAAATATAGAAATAAAATTCAGTAACTAAACAGTACATAAAAATGTTGGTAAATTTAAATCAACGTACCTTTCTTTTCCTAGTTCTGGGTCTTTTTCAGTTTGCACCTGTAACATAATCAACATCTATTAGAGGTTATTCTAGTTGATTTAAAATACTTAACCCATCAATGCGACGTTTGTAGTTAAAAATCTAAGCTCTTTTAAAGTAAAAAGAATATACCTAAAAATACGTAAGAACAGCTAGTTTCAACTGTGTACACAGTGATCAGGTCCTAAATTAATTTTTTCTTATGAAGGACCTCTAAATTAGGTTACACAGAATAATCAACATACAGCAATTAATGAGGAAAAATAAGTTTCCTTACTGTTGATATAAATAAGAAACTCTTAACTATAAAAGCCTAGAAACACCATCTTTTTGCTAAGAATGAAAGCAATAGACCTAAAATATTAATATCTTCTTTGTAGAATTTGGAATGACTTATATTTAGAGGAGGCCAGCTGACTTAAACACATTTTATTCAAAACGCCTAAAAATACTGGACAAAATTTAATAACAATCCTTTTACATACTTATCTGACCTCCCCCGCAAAGCAATGTTCTGGAACTCAAAAAGGAAGAAATTAAAAATCAGTGCCTATATACTAAGCACTGTACTTAAGACACACCAGCAAAAAAAAAAAAAAAAAAAAAAAAAAAAAAAAAGGCAAAAACCTGCTCATGAGAGTTTAAACATACTAGGAGGAGGTTTTTCTATAGAATCATGTATTCTCTAGGATGAAATTATCTTTCTAGAAAGAGTCTATCAGACTAAAAATTGAGAATAGTACCTAAAGAAATTGAACATGCAATAAATCCCCAACAATTAAAAAAAAAAAAAAGAAAAAAGAAATTGAATGTGCCAGGAGAGGATTTCTGGTATAGGTGTTGAAATCTCAGAATAAAGGATTCCTGTACTGTGGTATCTGGTGGGAAGTTTACTTTCTAATGGATAGCTAAAATTAAGATGACAGCTGATAAACTCCAATCACAGTGGTTACTAGCAGGTCTCCCATTCAGAAAATATGACTGTTAGAGAAGAAAACTCTATGATAAAAAAAGGAAATCTGTATCAAAAATCTTTATTAGCCAACTTGTTCCCTATACATAAGTATAAAAGAAAAACAGGCTTGGTGACTGTGGCTCAAGCAGCTAAGGCACCAGCCACATACACCCGAGCTGGAGGGTTCGAATCCAGCCTGGCCCACCAAACAACAGTGATGGCTGCAACCAAAAAATAGCCTGGCGTTGTGGCAGGCACCTGTAGTCCCAGCTACTTGGGAGGTGGAGGCAGGGGAATTGCTTGAGCCCAGGAGTTGGAGATTGCTGTGAGCTGTGATGGCACAGCACTCTACCCAGGGCAACAGCTTGAGGATCTAAAAAAAAAAAACAAAAACAAAAAAAGTAGAAAAACAAATGCATAAAAGTGAACTAGATAAGCATATTGAAAGTGGCTGAAGAAAGATTTCAGACAACTGAACAACTTTTTAAAAACCTCTAAAGAAAAAACAAGATGCAAGAAGGTGAACCAGAAAGATCATTCAGCTGAATTCTAGTAAGTTCCTCCTTCTTCTATGAATGGGAGAAAGCCAGGCTTAGTATGCAGACCTTGCCTGGAGCTGTGGATTGGGAGCACAGCGAGGTGGGAAGGTGCTGGACACAGTGCATGAATCTGAGCAGCAGAATTCTGACACATCCAGCCAGTTTTCGTGCTGGTGGGAGCTACCAGCTCCACCATGGAGGTCTGGGATGGGAGGAAACCTTTTCACAGTTTTTGGTTCTGGGGGAAGATGCGCACTGGGTGGAAAGCAGGGAAGAGTGGGCGCACCCAAGCAATGTACAACCGTCAGATGTGAGGGCTGGTTGGAGCAGATTTACCACCAGTTTGGCAGAGGTAGAGACGGCTGTACTAGGAAGGTCTTGGCCGCCAGGAAGCAGCCATTGTGGTAAGGTCGTAAGGGTGGGCCACCTACAGGGACACAGGCTTCTGCCTGCTGGGATCAGACCTCCAATCGGGACAGCCTCAGGGACTCCAGAACCCCCGGGTTGCCTGGGGGCACGATGAGACCTGCCTCTGAAGGATTCTGGAGAGCACTGAGATCCCAACCTAGTGGGGCGGAGGAAATAATCAGGCACTTACCACTGACAATTAAGCTGGGAAACAGGTCTATGCCTACAAACTAGAGAGGTTAACAGCTTTGGTGTCCGTTCCCTAAAATCGTAGCACCACCTGGTGTCATAGCAATATGTTGCAATATAAATATATTCCTACTACAGTTGGACCCTTGCTCCATATATATGTATGCTTTTATATATATGTGTGTGTGTGTGTGTGTGTGTGTGTATAGATATAGATATATATACACACACACAATTATTTTTGTATTTTTTTTTCCTTTTTATTCTCCTGTTGTTATATATATTTTTCTTTTTTATTCTTTGTTCCTTCATTTATTTCTTGCTGAGGTTGCTAATTTTTGGTTGTTATAGCTTTTTGTTAATTGTATTTAAGAGTTCTGTTTCTTGCTAATTTGTTTGGCTGGTTCTATTCTTAACTTCCATTTTACTTTCATCAAGAGCAAGGGCTCCTATATTTTTTGGTTACAGTATTTCAGCCTCATTTATCTCTCTCCCTATCTCACTCCTCTACATTTTTTCTTCTACCTTTCTCATCTCTCCCATATAAATCATTTCTGGAAAAGCTAATGTATCCCCCCACCCCTTTTTTTCCCTTTCTTTATTCCACTTCCTTCTCTCTTCTTTATTTGATACAAAGGTATTTTTAGTCTCCTTTATCTATTATTGCCATTGTTTGTTTCTTTTTTTGCTAAGAGCCAGGGTGACACAGTTGTGGTCTGGCAGGTAGACCATAGAAGTAGTCTGGCTCAAGCAGACTACCTTTCAACCTTTGGCCCTAGGAAGAAAGTACTGACAAGATCATACTGCAGAATTTTTCTATTTTGTTTTCATCCCTTCCAGTTCTTTGTTTTTGCTCTTTTTTTTCTTTTCCTATTTTTGGCAAAGGCAGAGTCTAGTTCCACTCAGGCTGGTAAGGATCGCCTGATTTTGAGGAACCCACCAAGCCCAGCCCCTCAAAATCTTTTGAGTTGTAAAGTGTGGCCTTAGCACCATGCTGATCAGTATCATTTCTTCCATTACTCTCATCTTCTTTCTGACCTTCTCTCCTGTTCTTCAATTTTTTTACTTCCCCTTCCTTTTTTACCCCTATTTCTTGTCCTTTTGTTTCTTTCTGTTCACTCTATACCCTTCTCCTTTTGGCCTCACCTCAACTCTGAGACAAGGTAATGTGAAGCAAAGGAGGAAGAAAGAAGGAAAAAGGAGCATAAGGAAGTGAACAAGAAGAAAGCACACATAAGGAGGAAACAGAAGAAAAATTCAGGTACCACGAAAAACCAAAATAGAGCAACTCTTCCAAGGGACCATGAAGCAGCTTTTATAGAATACTCCTATAAAGAATTAATACAAATAATAGGAATCCCTGATGGGGAAGAAGACTGTCCCAAAGGTATGGAAGCCCTACTGGAGACTATCATAAATGAAAACTTCCCAAATTTTACTAAAGATCCTTACACACTCCTTTCAGATAGTTAACAAACCCCAGGTCATCTCAACTCTAACAGAGCTTTCCTAGGACACATTGTAATGAACCTGTCCAAAGTCAAGATGAAGGAGAAAATTCTACAAGCAGCTAGGAATAAGCACCAACTGACCTACAGAAGAAAAGCCATTAGGATGACAGACTTTTCAACTAAAGCCCTTCCAAGCCAGAAAAGCATGGTCATCCACCTTCAACGTCCTTAAACAAAATGATTTCAGCCCAGAATTCTGTATCCTGCTAAACTAAGCTTCAAAATGGATGGAGTAATCAAATCTTTTGTGAATATACAAACACTGAGGAAATTCACCATGAGATCTGTTCTTTGGCAAATACTTAGACCTATTCTCATCACTGAATACCACAATGGACGACCACCAAAGTAAACACCTAGAAGCCAAAGGCCAAAACTTAGTTTCCACAATGGCACAAAGGATAAAACTACACAATATACCTTCTCATAACAAGATGAATAATTTTATTTTCAGATACAAAGCAACTATAGCTAAGAAAAACTAAGATGAACACTTCATACAGGTCAAAGGAATAATACCACAAGAAGACATCTCAATTTAAAATATTTATGCACCTAACTTAAATGCTCCCAGGTTTATGAAACAGACTTTGAGAGATCTGAGCAATATAATATCCCATAACACTGTAATAGCCGGGGACTTTAACACCCCTTTGACAAAAGGGGACAGATCTTCTAAACAGAAACTAAACAAAGATTCAAAGGACTTCAATGTGACCCTAGAACAAATGGAATTAATAGACATATACAGAACATACAATTCCCAAAAAGAAGATACTTTTTTTCTCATTAGCCCATGGCACAGACTCCAGAATAGATTACAACCTAGGATACAAATCAAACCTCAGTGAAATTAAAGGAATAGAAATTATACATTGTCACTTCTCAGACCACAAGACTATAAAGGTATAACTCACTCCAAAATGTTCACACCCAAACAAGGGTGTGGGAATTAAACAACCTTATGCTGAATGATAGTTGGGTTCAGGAAGAGATAAAGAGGGAATTGTTAAATTCCTCAAACAACAACGAACACACAAGTTACTAAACCAGTGGGATACAGCAAACCAATCCTGAGAAGATTTACTGCACTAGATGCCTTCACTGGAAACAAAGAAAGTCTGTGTATCAACATACTCACAAACCAACTTATGGAATTGGAAAAAGAACAATCTAATCCTAAACCCAGCAGAAGAAAATGACCAAAATTAAATCAGAGATTAATGAAATTGAAAAAAAAAAAATGAATAAAATAGATAAACCTTTAGCCAGATTAACTAGAAACATAAAAGCAAAATCTCTATTGATTTCCATCAGAAACAATAAAGGGGAAGTAACAGATGCCACAAAGATAAAAGAGATTATCTCTGAATACTGCAAGAAACTACACACAGAAATTTGACAATGTGGAGGAAATGGATCAATACTTGGAATTACATCCTCTCCGTAGGCTTAATCAAGAAAAAACAGATTTCCTGGACAGACCGTTTCAAGAATGAGATTCAAAGAAATAATAAAAAAGTCTCCCAACAAAAAAATGCGCCGGTCCAGATAGCTTCACACCAGAATTCTATCACACCTTCAAAGAAGAGCGTATACCCATACTACAGAAACTATTCCAAAAAATTAAGAAGGAAAGAATCTTTCCCAACACATTCTATGAAGCAAACATCCCCTTCATATCAAAACCAGGGAAAGACCAAACTAAAAAGGAGGACTTCAGACCAATTTCACTAATGAACATAGATGTAAAAATCTTCAGTATAATCTTAGTCAATAGATTACTGCTTCTCATTTAAAAATACAAACAAACACCATATATCATAATCCCAGGGATGCAAGGCTGGTTTAACATACCCAAGTGAGTACATGTAATTCAACAGAAGCAAAAACAAAGAGCATATGATCCTCTCAATAGATGTAGAAAAAGCATTCAATAAAATTCAACATCCTTTCTAATTAGAGCTATGAATGATATAGGCATAGCTGGTACATTTCTCAAATGAATAGAAGCCATTTACGATAAATCCACAGCTACTATTATACTGAATGGAGTAAAACTGAAAGATTTTTCAACTCAGAACTGGAACAAGACAAGGTTGTCCTGTATCAACACTACTATTGAACACAGTGCTAAACACAATCAGGCAAGAGAAGGTAATAAAGGACATTCAATTGGAGGCAGAGGAAGTTAAACTCTCCCTCTTTGCCAACAATATGATCTTATACTTAGAGAACCCCAAAGACTCAACCCCCAAGACTCCTGGAAGTGATCAAAAAACACAGTAATGTCTTAGGATATAAAATCAACAGTCAAGATGAAAAGCTAATCAAAGATGCAATTCCCTTCACGGTAGCTTCAAAGAAAATGAAATACCTAGGAATATACCTAACAAAAGGTGGTCCTTAAAAAATTTTTTAATGTAATTTTTTGGAATAGTTTCTACAGTATGGGTATACGCTCTTCTTTGAAGATGTGATAGAATTCCGGTGTGAAGACATCTGGACCAGGGCATTTTTTCGTTGGGAGACTACCTATAGGAGCCAAGCCAAAGATTATCATATGTTTATCATAGCTCAATTTATAACTGCCAAAATGTGAAACAGCCTAAATGTCCACCAGGAATGGACTAACAAGCTGTGGTATATGTATACCATGGAATACCATTCAGCCATTAAAAAAGATGGGAGACTTTACATCTTTGTATTAATCTGGATGGAGTTGAAATATATTCTTCTTAGTAAAGCATCACAAGAATGGGAGAAGCAAGAATCTTATGTACTCAATTCTCATGTGAGGACAACTGATGCTAGTACATGGTAGGGGATGGTGGAACAGGGGAGTGGAGAGAGGGAAGGAAGGAGGGGGATAGAGGAGTCATGATGTGACACACCTCTTGGGAGCAGGACACAAATGCCAAACAGTGTAACCTGGTTCATTGTACTATAAATGATGATCCCACCCCACCACCACCAACAAACAAAAAACCTCTAAAGAACATCTTCAGAAAAATTCAATAGAATAGATCTGCAAAGTCAGTATAGTGTTATTTTCAGAAAAATAGAACATTAAAAACTGAACCAAAGAAATAATAAGGGAAAACTTTCCTCTGGTGAAGGAACACACTATCTTTAGATTTTACAGAAATCACTGAATGCTCTGAGCAGTTTGTAAGAAGTGAGCCCCAAACCAAAAGATAACGTTGCTAACTGGACTAGCTATACTGACCGTACTTAGAAATTCTTGAATGGGCTCAGCACCGGTAGCACAGTGGTTACAGCGTCAGCCACATAACACAGAGGCTGGCTGGTTCGAACCCAGCCCAGGCCTGCTAAACAACAAATGCCAGCTGCAACAAAAAATAGTTGGGTGTTGTGGCGGGTGCCTGTAGACCCAGCTACTCGGGAGGCTGAGGCAAGAGAATCACCTAAGCCCAAGAGCTGGAGGTTGCTGTGAGCTGTGACACCAGAGCACTCTACCAAGGGCGACAAAGTGAGACTCTGTCTCTTAAAAAAAAAAAAAAGCCACAGCATTAAGAAGGTTGAGAGAGACAGGGGTCTTAGAGATTGTTCTCTTAACTTCCTTTAGGGCCTCTCAAATAACTCTTTTACAGAGACCTTATCACTCTAAGTTACACAACACCGAACTCTAAAAAATTTTTTAAAAATAAAATACAAAGTCTCACTATGTTGCCCAGACACGAGGACAGTGGCTATTTGTAAGATACAATCCCACTCCTGATCATCTTGGGAATTCTTACTTGCTATGTTTCCAATCTGGGCTGGTTCACCCCTCCTTAGGCAACCTGGTGATCCCCTACTCCTGTGAAGTCACCATATTGATGCTAAACTTAGTGT
Source organism: Loris lydekkerianus (assembly GCA_963574355.1). Lineage (NCBI taxonomy): Eukaryota > Metazoa > Chordata > Mammalia > Primates > Lorisidae > Loris > Loris lydekkerianus. The sequence goes on along the minus strand of CAUYPK010146860.1, from coordinate 33,497 downwards.
GGACACATGATCACCATAGCATATCAGCCAGCTTCCCAAGTAGCTGGGACTACATGTGTGCCTGGCTCTATCTTCTAATCTTAAAAGCTTTCAGAGAAACTAAATAGGTATGAATAATATTAGCCTTCTACTCAGAAGTACTTGTTGCTGAAATCAAGGGAAAAACCACCTGAGTACAGAATTCTCCACCTAGACAAATATCTAAGAGCAAAATATAGTCAATTTCACGTATACAGGGATTCAGAAAATGTACCATCCACACAAACTTTATCAGGTAAAAAAAGAAACAAAACTGTGGCACAACTTTAAAAAATGACTGGGAATATAAGAAACTCACCTTTGAATGCACACCTTATGGATACATATTACATATTTCCTTCTTTATACACCCATTCTCATTACTATGTAATTCTGTACTAAGTATCTTCATACTCAGATATCAAAGATACAGTATTTATTTATTCATTTTTTTTTTTTTTTTTGAGACAGAGCTCAAGCTGTCACCCTGGGTAGAGTGCCATGGCATCACAGCTGACAGCAACCTCCAACTCCTGGGCTTAGGCAATTCTCTTGCCTCAGCCTCCCAAGTAGCTGGGAATACAGGCGCCTGCCACAATGTGTGGCCATTTTTTGGTTATAGTTGTCCTTGCCATTTGGCAGGCCCGGGCTAGATTAGAGCCCGCCAGCTCTTGTGTAAGTTGGCCAGCACCTTAGCCACTTGAGCCACAGGAGCCAAGCCAAAGATACAGTATTTAGTATTAGTAATGATTACTACATGCTTCATATGCAAGCTAACTATAGACATAAAAAAATAAGGTTACAACATACTACACAGGAAGTAACATTTCACATAATAAAAATGGGGAATGTTAGGAAGATAATATTAAATTCATAATAAACTCATTTTAAATAGTATCAAAATAGACACTATTAGAATAAAAATCTGGGAGTAGAGCTAGGTCTTTTTCAATGAACCAAATGTGCTCTCCCAACTTAATAAACTGTAAGAATAAGGTTCTGGATAAAGGCTCAGAAAATAAAGAGTACCAATTCAGGCAGATGTTTTTATAAATTTTCGCTTGTTTCATTTTCTTTAACTCTAAGAATTTGTCACTAAATTTCTGGAAGAATTTCAGTCGGGATTTACTGTAATTCCGAACTTATTTGAACACAACTAAGTAATAACTTCAAAAATATCAATGATAAACTTCAAAAATGCAATGTTCTGTTGAAAAAAAGCTAAAAACTTAAAAAATTTTCCCTCATAAAGGTGAAATAAGCCACTCAAACTTGTGCTTAGACCAGTACCTATGATAGTACATTTACTTATAGGTACCCTGTTTAATTAAGATTTGGAATGTAAAATTTCCTTTTTTTTTAGTTAGTAAAAAAGTTTTAGCCATTTAACAAAAAACAGGCAAACACCAAGTATTGGGACCTATTCTTTCTCTTCTGCTATTGTCATACAATGGAACTAATAGGAAGAGAAAACATTTGAATCTGAATTTAATTCTTTAATTCACAGGTAGACTGTTCACAGCTTTCCCACATATGTCAAGAACCTGTAAATTCTTTCTTACACAGTAAGTTTATAAAAAGTATAATATAAGCAAATAAAAGAATAAAAAAATTTCTTTTTATCAAAAAGAAGCCAAAATAGATTCAAAGTAGCCCCTGCATGTTGGAGACAATTATGTTACACATATGGAATATACACGTCAGTACTATCTAATGCATATGTTACATTTTTAAAAATTACCTTCATTTATTCTCATTTAGCCAAGCTTATATTGCTCCAGAAACCATGAAAATTTTACACAACTTTAAAGAAAAAGAACATCTATACAGGGAAACAGTTTGACTACTGCCTGAGCATAATTCTTGAAATTACCTTCAGAGTACTTCTGAGCTTTGGGAAAATGACCTTTGTATTTCTTTAATTTCCTAAAAGCAAAAAAGCTGATTAAAAAAAAAAAAATTACCTCTGATGAGTCTATCTTTGAAGATAAGGTACAGGTCAACACATGGTCACCTATGTGCTGTGGATTTTGTTTCAGAAAGCTGTACATAGACTGAGCAGATTCAGGACTATCTAACTGAAGAATCGCCTTTGGAAAAGACAAAAATATATACATAGTTCTTTAACAAATTAAAAGTAGAATTACCCAGCAATTCCACATTTCAATATATACCCAAAAAGACTGAAAGCAGGAACTTAAAACAGGTATTTGTACAACCTTGTTCACAGGGACATCATTACAAACAGCCAAACAGTGAAAGTGACCCAACTGTCCATCAACGGATAAGAGGATATAAAAAATGTTGTGTATGTATACAACAGTGTTATTATTCAGCCTTAAAAAGGAAATTCTGACATGTGCCACAACATGAATAAACCTGAAAGACATAATGCTAAATGAAATAAGCCAGTCACAGAAAGGCCAATACAATGTAATTCCATGTGTATGAAGTACCCAGAATAGTTGGAATTCGTAAAAATAAAAGAATGGTGGTTGACAATGACTGGGAGGGGGAAGGAAGAAAAGCGATAGGAAACTTCAGTTTAAGAAGAAAAAAGTTCTCAAAATGCAATGGTTCTGATGGTTGCACAATGTAAATGTGCTTAATGCCACTGGACTGACACTTAAACATGGTTAAAATGGTTAAGTTTATGTTTACAAGTAGTAAAATTCATGTATTTTCCCACAACAATTTTTGTTTCAATTTTTAAAAAGTTTAAATATACTTTTCTTTTACCTTACAAAGGTAAAGTAAATCCTTATTTCAAAGTAAACAAGAGAAAACAATCCTTAGAATGTTGCAAAGGCAAGGCAAAATAAGAGGATGGTATTTGTTAAAACTGAGGATTAAGGATGTCTGTAACTAAGGTTTGGAACTCCTATATGCAATCTGTGCCCCACTTGTATGTCACACTATCTCTAAAGTGCCAAACATGCTCTATTTATCAGTTAGGAGTACATAAAATAAATTAATACATAGTTGTTGGGTCAACTAACTACTTTGTATGAAGTAAATATTATGAACTTGGGTGTGAAATCTCACTTTCTAGGCAATATACAGCTTATCAAAATCTAATTTTAATGAACATATAGCTCAATTAATATAAAATACAGAAGATGTGCCAAATGTGAATAGATGAACAATTTTTGGTTCTTTTAAGAAAGTATCTCTGTCTATCATAATTCTAAGTGTTCATAATGTTTATAGGTGTTTCAGTTTATAGCTGAATAAAAAGTTGCAGACCACAGGAATACAGGGTTCAGTTATATATTCTTTATAGAACATACAACTAAATTAGAGGGAAACTTGTTACCTTATTTCTATTACTCATGAATACATGGTGATCCACTTTTCCAAACTGAAGTCCAACACAAAGTACACATTGAAGTCCATCTTCGGGTAAATTATCAAAATGTACAAATCGATTTTGAATTTTATCTATATTTGCCTGCAGTTTATTTTAAGAGAAAACATGAGGGGGAAAAAACCCACAGCTGAAGCATTAAACTGCAAAACAGAGATTAACAGTAACTTAATATTACAGAGGCCAGATGATGTCCTCTGCGCAAGAGTAAAAAAAGGAGTAAAGATGGTAAGGTATGAATATTAGATATGAGTAAACAGAAAATGATATACTAAAATGAGAGGTATAATATTTCTACAATAATATATTAACCCTAAACATCCTTAGACAGAGCAACAACTTACTGGAACACTTAATATGCACCCCAGTATCTTTGAGACCAGGGATTACCACATCCTTTATCTCTTATTTTTACCAAGAAGACCAATCTGCCATCTCCACCCACCTCACTACCTTAACATTAGTACTAAGATTTTCTTTAATTCCTAAAAGGTAAGCAAATAAAACAATCAATACTTCTATCAATTAAACAAGCAAACAAAAAAGTAGTTAAATGTAAAACTCACCTCTGGGTCATTTTCTTTAATCAAGGCTGTAAATATAGCTTCCTAAAAAGCCAAAATAGATAAAGGTTGAAGGCGTAAGTTCTTTCATATTCATATACTTACTTAGTAACCTACCTCAATATGCATTACACAGTACCTCATATAATGAGACAGCAAAAATTCTGTTCCTACCCAAAATCTTTCCCTTTTCCTAAATAAGTTACCAATGTTCCACCCTGCCCATACAACTGAATTCTCCCTCTTCCTTGGCAGTACTATTTAGAGAAGACATTCAAATTCGCATATAAGGAATCGGAAATTTAGAAAACAAGAAAGGTTCAAATTATACAAGAAAAATTAACGAAGCAAAGGAAGAGATTACAAAGAACAGAGATGTAGGCAAGTAACAAACAGCATAGTGTGTAAGTATATAGTGACGTGATGCTGTTAAATTAAAAAGAAAGCTAAGAGTGGTACAAAACAAAAGCTAAAAGAAGATAACAGAAGAATTTATGTGCAGAAAAGAAACCTGGACTTTATGAGACTATGGCTCCTAATTTTTTTTCTCTTCAACACTACTGATATGTATAAAATAATCTCACCAACTGTATCAACCAGATTCACATGATACACAATGAATGGCTTTGTCAAATCACATGTATTTCCACTTTTCTCTAGAGATTTTGCTATTATTTCTACCTCATGCTTCTTAGTCGTTGGTAGTAAATGTTTACAGGCCACACAGAGACAATGAATGATTTTTATATCAGCAAAGCTGAATTTGAATTGACTTGCATTTAATGTCAGTCTTAATGGATTTGTGTAGAAAGAACTTGAAGGAGACAAAACTGATGGTAGTGATCAACTACTTTGATAGTCCAGTGAGAGTTGTTGGGAGATAAAAAGCAATGGTGAATAACATGAGGAAGACAGAACAAGCTCCACAAAGTTAAAATAGACCCAATCTAGTGGGGGACCAAACGTGAGAAATAAGAAAAAATTAAAGATAATTCAGTTTGAATAACAGATAATGGCAATGAGCTAAGAACAGAGAGGAGAAGCCTAATTTCAAATAGTATTCATCTTTCTCTCATCTCAACACACAAAAGGAAAGAAGTTCCCTTACTATGAACTCTCAAATGTGGAATTAGGATTACTGGAGGGACAGGAAAAAGCTTTATATCAATGTCTGAAAGAAAAAATGTGACCCCAAAAACGAAACTTGAAAACATAATAGACTACAAAAATCTACTAAAAAGTTTAGTAAAAGCTGGTAAAAATGGTGGTTAAGTCCATGATTTACCTCATCTTTTATATTTACGTTTTCAGGAGCCATACGTATTGAGAGTTCATTTCCATCCATTGATACTGGGAAGCAGGTATAAAACTTTACCATAGAATCTGCAGATTTTCTATTTATTTCTATACATGCCTTTTAAAATAGAAATTACAAGAATAAAAAGAGAAGTTTTATTTAAATTATTTTTCTTGTAAAAAAGACTTATAACTATGAGCAAACTACTTCAGTCAAATAAACTTTTAAGATAAAATAAGTAGTCCTCAGAAAGGTGAGGACCACAGGCTAAAAACAGTACAACTATAAGGAAGAAATAATGAATAACTGAACTCTTAAGACAATACCAAAGACAGAAACAAGGGACATTTTGGCAACTGACACTAAGTTTTATCTGATTCATCATCACTGTATCCTTAGTATCCAGACCATTACCTTACATTAAGTAGACATTAAATTTCTAGTAATTTTTTTTTGTTTTTTGGAGACAGGCTCTCACCCAGGATCTAGTGCAGTAGCACAATTATAGTTCAATGCTACCTCAAACATCTGGACTCAAGTAATCCTCCTGCCTTGACCTCTCAAATAGCTAGGAATACAGGCACACATCGCATTTAATTAATTTTTTAATTTTTTGTAGAAACAAGGTCTCACTAAATTGCACCAGCTGGTCTCCAATGCCTGACCTAAATCTATCTTCCCACCTTGGCCTCCCAAAGTACCAGGAGGTATGAGTCACCATGCCTAGCCTGTAATGAATATTATTAGATACCTGAGTAAATAAATGTAATGATTGATAAAATATGAGAAATAAGAACTGAATAAATGGAATGATTATCAAGTTATTTTCCATTCTGCTATTTTTCAGAGGTATAAAATTATAGCTCCATGTTTTTTAGTTTTAATTTTCATACCTGGGTAAGTAAAGAAGTTGACAACTAACAAGGTAGAAGCCAATGTTTATTTATAAGTCTATCCTTAAATGAATATATTGTTTGTCAAATCAATGAACTTTTAATATGTTGTAGTATAATGTGGCTACGAATCCTGTTTCCCATTTTACACAAATTATTTTTCAATTTAATTTCCATTTTGCTTTATGTTATCTTCACAAACATCTTAAGTTCCTTTATATAAAGGAACCTAATAATTTTCCATATAATGTCTACAAAAGGATTAAGTCCCCAAATATTTAATACTTCTGTCAACTCTAATCAAAACTGAACAATGATCTAGGTTTTGTTAGTCTGGATTTGATACTTGTATCAATTTTAATTGTTTCTAAATACACCAAATTTCCTCTGCTTCAACGTACTGTCACATAAAATATAATTCACATTTATTTCTATTTATTTTTGTCTCTTTAAACCAGGCGTCCTCAAACTTTTTAAACAGGGGGCAAACTCACTATCCCTCAGACCATTGGAGGGCCGGACTATAGTTAAAAAAAAAAAAACTATGAAAAAATTCCTATGCACACTGCACATATCTTACTTTGAAGTAAAAAAACAAAACGGGAACAAACACAATCACACCACCTCATGTGGCCCGTGGGCCGCAATTTGAGGACCCCTGCTTTAAACATTACAAATAATCTATTTAAAAAATACAGTTTTACTGAAATATCACTGCCATAAAGTTCAGCTATTTAAAAGTATACAATGTAATGGTTTTTTAGTGTATTTACAGAGCTATGCAACCATTCAAACAATGTTCTTTCAACATAATGTAAAACTACATCCTCACTTGTACTCATTCTGCTCTCCTAGTTTTTCTTAAACACACTAGCTCTCATTACCACACACATCCTACTTTACTCACAAAGATCTGTAGAGATTGTCAACTCCTTTCTATCATAAGAACATCACTTCCCACTATTCTTGTGGCATCATTACCATTATTTAAACTCTTTCCTGAAATCTTATCTCCTTTCACAGATTGCTTATAATTAACAATAAATTTTAACTTGTTTTAAATTTAATACTTATCACATAATCATAGAAAACTTAGAACATACAGATAAACCTAGATTACTCTAAGTACTGATGACATCATTAGTCTGAAAATGGTCATTTCCTATTTAAGTATCACTAGTAAACAGCAGAAAGAATAACAAAAAACCAATAAAAGAGTGATCTATAAAAATCTTAAGTCATGCAAAATGTTCTTTATTAAATACATTAAACTAGTTAAACATTTTGTTTGAGAGAGTCTTCCTCTGTCTGCCTGTTTAGAATGCAGTGATGTCATCAGAGTTTGCTACAATCTCTAATTTCTGGGCTCAAGCGATTTTCCTCTTCAGCGTACTGAGTAGCTACAACTAACGGGCATATACCACCACACCTGGACAATTTTTAATTTTTTTTTGTAAAGACCGAGTCTCATATTGCCCAGGCTGTTTTCAAATTCCTTCCCTCAAGTGATCTGTGATTCTCCTACCTCAGCCTCCCAAACTGCTAGGATTACAGGCTTGAGCCACAATGCCTGGTTAACATTTTCTATTAAACTAAAATTTTGAGTAAAACTTTGGTACGTTAGTAAGATATTTCTTCCCATCATTAAAACTATGCCTGATTAGAACAAATACTAAAAGAGTATCTGTTTTATATTTTTAAAAGATCTCTTAGTTTAAACAGTTTAACTCCTTTAGATGCTGGTTTTAAACCCTTTATTTCTAATTTTGTAAATTTAATGTTTTTCAAATTGTGCTTGCAGAAAATAAAAACAGCTATTATCAACTCTTACCTTTTTATGAGATGATAAAATCAAAATATCTTTTAAAGCACCAAATGGCTTTGCTAAATTACAAACTTCTTCTATAGAATATCCTTTATTAGGCAAATTAGAAATAAGTACGACACGCATTTCCTCTGTTTCCTTCAAAACAAATTTAAAAAACTGACATTAAAATTTCTTTAACTGCTTTTATATTTACTTAAGTTTATACTGCACATCATATGTTATGTTAATACTTAAATGCATTTAATACTAAGGAAAGTCTGGTAAATTCAGGAGGCTGGACTAAACCTCAAAAATGAAACAAAAATTTGCAAATTTATATTGTCAAGTACACAGAATAATCTCATTTGTACCATCTATCACCTAGTCCAGGTCTGTTGGGCTTTTTTTACCCATTGTTTTTGTGTGGGGGGTGTGTGTGGAGGGAGTGGAGGGGAGGTGTTTGAGATGGGGTCTTACTCTGCCAGCCAGGCTAGAGTACAAAGACATGATCATAGCTCACTACAACCTCAAAATCCTGGGCTAGAGCAATTGTCTCATTTTGGCTTCCTCAGAAGTGGAGACTACAGGCGTACCACCACCATGCCCAGCAAAATTTTCTATTATACTTTTTGTAGAGATGGGGTCTTGCCCTTGCTCAGGCTGTTCTCAAACTCCTGGCCTCAAGTGATACTCCTACACTGACCTCCCAAAGTGGTAGGATTACAGGTGTGAGCAATTATGGTTGGCCTCACCCATTGTTTTGAAACCCAAGTTTACTTGTCTCAGTCTGTAACTCCTTCCTTTCATGTTCTATAAAAATGTCCTTGAGATGCTAACATCCCTAAGCTCCAAATCAGTGTGTACCTTTTTATATTTCTGTATAGACAATCACTTGTAGGCAATATAAAAAACTCCCACAGGATCCTTAGCCCACACCCCAAACCCCAATGCTAAGTGCTTTGTTTTCTGTTATCCCTTCTCTCAGAGCAATTTTATTCTTCAAGATGCCTGTTTTTCTTCTCGTATATGTTAAGGAAATTCCTAAAGAAGTGGTACAGTAAACTTAGCAATTTTGACTTTCATAAAGAAAAGGCAGAAAGTTATAATTTTCATAAACTAGTTGAGAGTGATTTTAACTGGCATGTCAAGTGTGTTCATAAATAGTTCCTTCTAAAGTACTGTATGTGAATCTAATATAATGACAATTGGTTCTTTAAAACTGCAGTCCCAAACCCCCAGGGGCCATGGACCAGTACAGTTCCTTATCCTGTTAGAAACTAGGCCTGCAAAGCCATGTACCATAGAAAATTGTCTTCCATGAAGCCTAGGAACCAGGCCATACAGCAGGATGTCAACCCACCACCACCTGAGCTCTGCTTACCCACTACCCACCCATCTGTGGAAAAACTGTCTTTCACGAAACCAGTCCCTGGTACCAAAAAGGTTGGGGACTGCTATTTTAAAATATTCTTCCTAAATAAGACATATTACTTAAAACTACTTGAAGAATGGATCTAATAGACAAAATAAACTTATGCTTAAGACCTAAATGAGCTCAAAATCTAAAACAGTAAAATCTAAATTAACAAAAACCAGCACACTGCACCCCATGATTGCATTAATGAACACAGCTATGATTTAATAAAAAATAATGAAAATAAAATCTAAATTAACAAAGTTTTTTTTTTTTTTAGGAGGCAAAGCCTCACTTTATCGCCCTCAGTAGAGTGCAGTTGCGTCACAGCTCACAGCAACCTTCAACTCCTGATCTTAGGTGATTCTCTTGCCTCAGCCTCCCGAGTAGTTGGGACTACAGGCGCCCACCAAAATGAGCAGCTACTTTTTGTTGTTGTAGTTTGGCCAGGGCCGGGTTTGAAAATTAACAAAGTTTTAATATACTCGTAGCAACAGATATAACCACAAGAAAACAATATATTAAGTGAAACTTTATGTCCTTTATCCATTCATTGGTTCTAACTTGACAAACTGTTGTTTACCCACAAGCCATCTGGCTTAACATCATGCATACATTTACTGAAAATCTGTTCCTAAATTTTTGTTGACATACTCTGCAACTTAAGGTTTTCAATGAAATCTATTTAAAAAGTCACAAATGACTAGGAATTTTCACCAGGCCAAACACTGTAAAATTTTTTATCAGTGTTTAATAATAATAAAAAAAATCCTTGACAAAATTTCTTAAGCTTTAAAGAAACAAAACATAAAAACTGACCTTGCTTACTGGTTCACTTTCTGTAGTCTCCAATGCAGCGTCTTAATAAAATAAAAATTCATGCAAAGATTTTATTAATAGCTACATGAAAATGTATACACCTGACAAGGGACTACAGAGTAAGTAGGAAATAATTATGAAGGTGATGGTGGCCTTTAAATAATACATTTACTTTTATCCCTTCTGAGAGCAAAATTTTAGAATAATCAAGAGATGGAGGAAGATATGAATCATAACATTCTTAATCTCACTTTGGTACAACACCATTATCAAAATATGTATGTGTCAGAGAGACAGGTAATTTACCAAGTACCTCTTTTCCTAAAATTTTACTTTTCCTTCTACATTTAAACATACAAGAACAAAATAGAATTTCTATTGACCTACCTGAAATAGTTTCTTTAGCATTGTTTTCAGTGGTTTTGGCTTCCATACTGGTCTTTATGTCTGAGTTTTCTGCATGAAACAGTTCAATATAAGAAACACTAATGCAATTAAACTAATGACTCTAAATAGGAACTTAAGCTTGTTTGTTTTTGTCATTTCTTTTTTGTTTTTTTTTAGTGTTTTATTTTGTCGCCCTCGGTAGAGTGCTGTGGCATCACAGCTCATAGCAACCTCAAACTCTTGGGCTCAAGTGATCCTCTTGCCTCAGCCTCCCAAGTAGCTGTGACTACAGGTGACTATGCCAGGTATTTTTAGAGACAGGGTCTTGTTCTTGCTCAGGCTGGGCTCAAACTCTAGAGCTCAAGTGATCCATCTGCCTGGGCCTCCCAGAGTGCTAGGATTACAAGTGTGAGCCACAGCGCCCAGCCTTTGTTTTTGTCATTGTGCCCCCCAGCCCTTGTTTTTGTCATTTCAAGTCTCTTTAAACTGACTTGACAGAAGTTGATCCTCATAAATTTCTCTTTGAAAAGCAAAACACAGTAATCCCTTTGAGGATTAAATTTTTTTTTTTACTTAGAATACTTTAAAGCAAAATTTCAAAACATACCATAAATGTACACCAAGAGGATCTAAAAAAAAATAAAGCACTGAATGACAGCTTTTCAAGCTTACCTGGTAAAGTCACAGGTTTACTGGAGTCTTTGGTTTTTACACTTCCAGTCTTTTTAGCTTCTAAAGACTTCTTTCCACCAGATTTTGCTTTTAAAAGTAGAATTGAATCATTATTCTAAGGTTCACTCATTTAACATGTTTCATACTCATGTATTAGGAAGTTAGTTTGACATTATAGAAGTAGTTCTTTTCCATACATTCTTTTTTCTATTTAAAGACTTGTTTCCCAGTGAGATTAAAAGCAAATTTAGGCTGAGATACAATTTTCTGATAATGGCCTTAATTGAACCACAAGTTTAACGCTTATATAGCAGAAACACACCATGGTAACACAAAAAAAATCCAATTTTGCAATTTCGCCATAGTTTTCTAAAATTAATCTATTTGAAAAGATATTACTTAAAAAAATCTATCTAGCTTCAATATGCTGTATTTATTCCAAATACTGCCCATTTCTTTTTGAAGAAAACACATTCTAACATGGAAAGAAGTACCCTTTTAAAAACTAACAAACATCACAGGAATTGTATAAGCTAAAGACGGCAACGTAAAGTGACAGCTCTCAAAAATAGAGAAAACAGAATAAACAATTCATGGGGAAAAATGACAGATCACAGAGTAGCCTGTGATTATAAAGCTGTCAAATGTACAGATAAATAGCTGTATACTTATATATCTGTATATATATTGTAGCTGTGATTATACACATGCACAAAACAAGTAATTGCAATGGCAGACACTGTCAAAGGCTAAAGTAGCAACAAATAAATTCTACTAGATGCTACAAATTATTATATGAATTTAAAACTTGCTTTTGATGCTACATTTATTATATTATTTAGGGAAGAATTAAGAATAAACATAAAATCTCTATCCCCCAAAGATCTTACCTGTTTTGATTGAAGCCTTATTCCCTTTTGCAGCTACAGTTACCACAGATTTTACAGAACTTGCTGATTTCCCTAAATCACAAAAGCTGTAGTCAAAACTGGTTTGTGTAACTAGTACTAATAACCCCCAAATTCCCCACAAGGTAAGAATAGAACAGACCATATCTTATTCAAAAGATAAATTGCTATTAGCTTTGGGGAACAGGCCATTTTCTTTTCCTTCTTTTCTTTTTTTGAGATATGCTGCCCTTAACAGAGTGCTGTAGCGTTACAGCTCACAGCAACCTCAAACTCGTGGGTTGAAGCAACCTTCTCGCCTCAACCTCCAGAGTAGCTGGGACTATAGGCAACCACAACACCAGGCTATTTTTAAAGACGGGGACTTGCTCTTGCTTAGGTTGATCTTGGACACCTAAGCTCAAGAAATCCACCGACCTTGGCCTCCCAGAATGCTAGAATTACAGGTGTGAGCCACTCTGCCCACCTGGAACAGGCCATTTTCCAAACTTAGCAATGTCAATTATTCCTTCAGGAAGAAAAATATCACTAAAGTAATGATTTACCTTCCTTCTGGGGGACAGGTTGAACATCCCTAATCAAAAAATCTAAAATCTGAAATGCTCCAAAATCTGAAGCTTTTTGGCACCTACAGAATGCCACAAAGTAGAAACTCCTACACATAAGTTTGTTTCGTGCACAAAATTATTTAAATTATGTAAAATCACCTTCTGGCAATCTGTATAAAGTATATATAAAAAATAAATAAATAAATTTCAGGCTCGGCACCCGTAGCACAGTGGTTATAGCACCAGCCACATACACCAAGGGTGGCGGGTTCGAACCCGGCCTGGGCCAGCTAAACAACTGCAATAAAAAAATAGCTGGGTGTTGTGGCAGGCACCTGTAGTCCCAGCTACTTGGAAGGCTGAGGCAAGAGAATCACTTAAGACCAAGAGTTGGAGGTTGCTGTGAGCTATGACGCTACAGCACTCTACCAAGGGCGATATAGTGAGACTCTGTCTCAAAAACAAACAACCCCCCCCCCAAATAAATAAAATAAATAAATAAATTTCATGTTTAGACTTGGGTTCCACTCCCAAGTGTTTCATTATGTATATGTATAAGCAAATAGGTCAGGTCACATAAAGACTGCTTTGATCTGTTCCTAATTATACAGCACTGTTTAAGTTGCCCTGACCATTCTTTGTACCTATACATCTATTGCTTGTTTTCCAAGATGATGTTGCTTATAATGGTTATGATCAAAAGTGTTGCACCCAGAAGCTAAGGCACTAAAGAAACCTGAGGCCTTCCTGGGTCCTTATGCACAGGCTTTGACTAAATCTACATTTTATTAACAGAGCTTTTCCTTAAAAGGAGTAAAGCTGAGAAAGATGAAGCTTTTCTTGACCCCTTTGGTGCTTAAAAAAAAAAAAAAGATCTTGAAATCAAAAGGCCAAAGAGCAGGCACTGTGGCTCATGCCTATAATCCTAACACTCTGAGAGGTCAGGGCAGGTGGATTGAGCACAAGTTCAAGATCAGCCTGAGCAAAAGCGAGACCCCCATCTCTAAAAATAGCCAGGCACTATAGCAGGCACCTATAGACCCAGATACTTAGGAGGCTGAGGCAAGAAGATCATTGAGCCCAAGAGTTTGAGGTTGCTGAGAGCTATGACACCATGGCACTCTGAGGGTAACAAAGTAAGACTCTGTCTTCAAAAAGAAAAAAGGAAAAAAAAATAAAGAAATCAGAAGGCCAGAGGGAATTCCCTACCCTTTCCATTCAGATAGTAACAGGAGATTTTATTCTGAAAAATTAGGATTTATAACAACTAAGGTGAAAGATCTAAGTTGAATTCCAAGTTAAATCAAGAAATCTTGAGACATTAACATATTTCTATGCACATTTCCCCATAAGGGTAGTGACTACCACAGCTCACCTTCTCTGACCCTCAGTGAGCCTTTAATGTATTTCTTTCAGAATCCCTTATTGTTATCACAAGTCAATTCATCACTTTATTACTTCCATACAGGACTTCAGAAAAAATAGCCAGTGTTAATTTCCAACAGTAAAGATGTGGTTAACAAATTTAGTATCTAGTCCACCAAATCTCCTTTGTCTCCTTATACTATCAAAGTAGTATCAAAATGTCTGCTAAATAAATGTAGTTTCAAGACAAGTTTCACAGCCACCCATGACCCTCAGATAACTGATTCTATGATACTACTACATGAAAATATTGGATCTGCCACTAACAATGGTATTTTCCAATTCAAGGCAGCTTCCTTTCTTTTTTAACATTGATCCCTATCTGTTTAAAGAGATGTCTTGAATTAACTAGCATTTACCAGAAATGATAGGAAAAGGAAACAGGAGGATTATGTTAGGAGAAAGTGAAAAAGAAAAATAATAATTACTTAAAAACTCACTATAGTCCACAACAACTGCTAAGGAAAATGTCTACTTTCTGGACTGTTGTGTAGAGAGAAAACCTCAATAAAAGAGGGAGATATATCTGATATTCTTCAGTTAAATAACCTTATTTATATAACTGCTATAAGATCATTAGCTACTAAATCTCATTTCTCAAAACTGCTAGATGACTATTAATCTCAAAGATTGGTGTATATTTAATACATATAATACATATAATTGGTATATATTTAATACACCATGTTACATGAAATCCAAGACTACTGCTATATCCTGCTTAGATAATTTAAACTTAATATGTCTAAAATCCTAATCAAAACTATACCTGTGGGTTTGTTTACTTTGAGTGTAGGTATCTTGGCTTGTCCAGTTTTGGCTAAAATAACAAGAAAAACATTTCAGTATTACATAATAATAATAATAATACTTAGATTTAGTTAAGAGCTAACCTGGCAATAATTTTGAAAAAACCCTGCAAGAAACATCCCTATACTCATCTTTGTATGTCCAATGAATTATTACTAGTGCAAAGAAATTCGTAGACATGAACTTAAGGTTGTCTAAAAGAACGTGAATTTAAATTTTAACAATTAACACTGAACTGTCCTACACAAACAATGTACTAATTAATTTCCCCATCAATAGTACACGAGAGTGGGGTTTCTCCACAAATGTAGTCAAAAGCCTAACTGGATAAAAAATTATCAATCTTCCCAATGTGAGATGAAAACTGGTATAATCGAGTTTTTGTTTAAGGTAAAGTTGTATCAATCTTCAAATGCTTAAAACTAATCTCTACTTCTTTGTCTATAATCTGCCTATTTATACAATTTTCCAATATATCTGCTGGGTTATTGAGGCTTTTATTAGAGCTCTTCAGATATTAAGAAAATTACTCTAGATCACATAGGTTAACAAGTTTTTTAAAAGTTATGCAAAATACTTAAACAAAAATACTTTATGTAGTCTGATGTCCTCACATTACATCTTTAATCCAACTACAATTTATTGCTACGTAAGTGCTTTATTTTTATCAAAAGTAAAAAAATGGCTAGTCAATGTATGTACTATGCATGTACATAAATTGTGTGTACTATGTATATAATTATACCTATTACTGTGCTCCATATGTATTAGGAAATAACTCTGGGGCAGTGCCTGTGGCTCAGAATGAGTAGGGCGCCAGCCCCATATACCAAGGATGGCCGGGTTCAAACCCAGCCCTGACCAAACTGCAACAAAAAAATAGCCAGATGATATGGTGGGCGCCTATAGTCCCAGCTACTCGGGAGGCTGAGGCAAGAGAATCACATAAGCCCAAGAGTTGGAGGTTGCTGTGAGCTGTGACCATGGCAACAAAATGAGACTCTATCTCTTAAAAAAAAAAAAAAGGAAATAGCTCTGGACTCTCTTCTGTCCTACTGACCTTTTGTCTATTTATGAAAACACTTTGTATCTTTTAACTTTCTAATATACTTTAATATCTATTAGGGATAATTTGTTCTAATTATTCTTCTTTTGCAGAATTTTCCCATCTGTTAATTATTTGTTTCTGTGATGTTCCCATTTCTGTTAATTATTTAATTAGTAATGGCTAAGAGCTCTAAAGTTTCCCTTTATTACCAAATTATGCTTATACCTCCTCCCAGTACTTTTATTTGTGCTTATAATAAAAATTATCTTTAAAACTGTCTTAATTAACTTTTCCTACCATTTTTCAATCCGATAGAGTTGACCTGAAAAAGATTTACGCCCATGTTTTTCTCAAGTCATAATTACAGGTTCCTTTCTTTCTACTTTTATATCGGAAGGAGGAAGAACTTAGCTTAAACCACATCTCTCCATACTCATTACTTTTATTATGTTAAAACTACAGGTTAAAAACTACAGATATTTCTAAAATTTAGACCTTAAACTTTAAAAATTTCCCAAGCATCCCACTTTCAATGACATAATTGGCTGACTAAAGAATATCTTCAACAGCTATCTTTGATCACTGAAATTTTGCAATGTTGAAATCTAAGGTCACAGTTTTTCCCAAATTCGAAGGAAATACCATGTCTAAATATTTCAATTATAATCAATAACAATACCACACTCTTTTTTTTTTTTTTTTTTTTTTTTTTGAGACAGAGCCTCAAGCTGCTGCCCTGGGTAGAGTGTCATGGCATCACAGCTCACAGCAACCTCCAACTCCTGGGCTCAAGCAAGTCTCCTGCCTCCGCCTCCCAAGTACCTGGGACTATAGGCGCCCACCACAATACCCGGCTATTTTTTGGTTGCAGCCGTCATTGTTGTAGGCCCGGGCTGGATTTGAACCTGCCAGCTCAGGTGTATGTGGCTGGTGCCTTAGCCGCTTGAGCCACAGGCACCAAGCCAATACCACACTCTTGTAAGTAAAATCCACCCAGCTTGAAAACTTGAAATTTAAAAAAAATTGCTTTTATCTTTTCTACTAAAAAACTCCAAAAAAAATTCAAAATTCCCTGGTTAATTTAAATTAATCAGGTACTAATTACGTGTATCCCATAGCAAATCCCAACTTTGTTTTCTCAGTAGGATTTTCAATCTCTTCAAATCTATGAGAATCCTAACAACTAGTGAATGGTTCCGTGCTCTCTACAGCAATTTCTCAGAGTTTATACTAATTATTACAAGGTGTAATACAGAAGAAATAGAATGTACATTAGCCAAGCTTAGGAAACAGGAGATTATACAAAGCTAAATACACTTGTTTCCTGTAGGGTCTTATGAGATCAACATGTTTTGTGTATTGTATAACTGTATTTGACCCAAAACATCTTCCAGGAATCAGTCTTTCACACAACACATTGTGGGAAATGTTATTATTAGGGTCAAATTAAAAAACTTCCCACCATGGCCCTTCAAGCCTGCTAGAGTGATTATCTAATTTTTTTACTTTTCCCATGTCATCTCCCCAACTGAAGTAATATTCTGCCCCTGTGTATTATCTGTTTAAATCACCTAATTTAAAATCTTAGTCAAAATACACTGCCTCACAGAAAGCATCCATACTATCTCCAGTAACTTTCAATAATTATGTACTCTATCCAACTAAATATTATATGTAAATAAGATATTCTACAAAATCCAACTTTTACCTGCCAGAACTTAATACCTAAACACTATCCTATTCTAAATAAAAATCCAAAACACATTACATACTTGTCTTCCCAAAAAGAACATACAAAACACAATTTAACTTTCTGAATCTATTTTATATCTGCTTTATTTCAGCATTTTTATCTTGTCCTTCACTGTCAAGCTATTTATTCTTCCTAGTTTCATGAGTGTGTTTTGACAGTAACTCCCTTCTTTCCACTCTTTTAGAGAAAAAATTGATCACCCATTTTATTAAAATTGTAGGTGAAATTCATTTACCTGGATTTATAATAAAAACCTGAAGTATTTTCCTGGGCATAAAGAAATGACTTTTAGCGCCTAAGTATGATAACATTAATCTATTTCTGGTTAATCACTTTTAACTTACTTTTTGCCTCTCAGCTAACTTTCAAAATCAAAGGGGACCAGGTAAACAATCTTAAAATACCTTTCTTTATGTTTTCTCTTGTGGGTTTATCAGGAGGGAATGGATGGAGGTTTTGCAAAACTAATGCAAACACGTAAAAAACAGCTATTAAATGTGAAACTATGATAGGCAACTTACATATATTATTTTATAGTGCTTATATTTATTCCAGAAGAAATTCCATAATTACATAGCACTAAATATTAACCCCCTACAAGTTTCTAGTAAACTGACAAGACACACTCATTTGGAGTATTAAAAGTAATAACTTACCAGTAGAAGTAAAAGTAACAGTTTCAACAGTCTTTGAAGTTTCTCCATCTTTTCTGTTCAAAAGAGGAAAAAAATCAGCAGTAACTTAATTCTAAGTTCTATAAAGTTCTAAAAACAATCTTCAAATCTAAAAAAGTTTCAAATAATTTAACTGGAAGATTGCCTCATTTAAACTGTAATTATGGTGCTAAAATTTTTTTAAATGTCTTTTTAAAAAAAAAAAAACACAGATTTTCACTTTGTCACCCTGGGTGGAATGCTGTGGCTCACAGAATCTCAAACTCCCGGAACTACAGGCTTCTACAACGCTTGGCTATTTTTAGAGAAGGGGTCTAGCTGTTGCCCAGGCTGGACAACAGCCTGGATGCTCAGACAACCCACCCACCTCGGCCTCCCAAGAGTGCTAGGATTACAGGCATGAGCACCCCGGCCCCCCAAATTAAAATCTCTTAATTCATGTGTAAATTCATTCTTACGTATGAAATCATGAAATCACTTACTTTAAAGTAGACACAGATACTTTCTTTGAGTACGATGTCTTTTTCTTTACCTCTCTGTTCTATGAAAGGAAAATATTTTGAATAATGAAGAATTTAATTTTCTCCCAAGTGTAAAAGGCAACTTAAAAAATACAGAAAAGCTTAAGAGAATCCAACAACAAAAAACATCTAAAATCTTCCAACTCTAATAGATTATTACCCTTTCTATTTATATAAACACATTTTCCTCAATTTATGATCACACACCAGTATAATTTTACATCCCATCTTTTACCACTCATCTGTATTTATCTTATTAAGTACAGCAGTTCCTCTTCAACCATGGGGAATAATAAATTACAAGGTTCCCCCAGTGGACACCTGAAACCATGCATAGTACTGAACCCTATGTATACTATGTTTTTTCCTGTATATGTCTGTTTCATTTCTAAGTTAGGCACAATTAAGAGATCAATAGTAAGTAAAAATAGAAAAATTAAGATACCATACTGTTATATAAAAGCTGTATGAACATGGTCTCTCAAAATTACTGTATTGTAGATCTCAGCAACCTCAGCACAGAATTTTATTTTTTTCTTTCCTTATTAAGTCGAGAACTTTCACTTTTCACTCAAAGGAAGTACTTTATGACATTTCTTTGGCTATCTTAAGTTGCCAAGTTCAAAACAGGGTTGCTTAAACACATACATTCAATACTGAGACAGTGGATCTGATAACAGAGATGGCTAATAAGTGACTAAATAGGTAGATAGTGTATAAAGCATGAATATGCAAGACAAAGAGATGAGTCAAGTCCTAAGATTGATCCTTAATTTTGAGATTTCATCATATTACTCAGAAGAGTACAAAATTTAAAACTTATGTTTATTTTTGAAATTTTCTATTTAATATTTTTGAACTATAATTGACTACGGGCAACTGAAACCATGGAAAGCAAAACCTTATGTGACATTTCAGATGTCTAGCTGTTGTCAGCCTAGTCTAATCTACCACCATCTTTTGCTTTGATTACTACAAAAGCCTAATAATCTCTCTGAATCTGTCTTTGCCTTATACCCCAATCACACTCTATTCGTACCCTGAAAACAGATTGAAGTTGCCATTCCTCAACTCAAAACCTTTCATCAGATTGTGAGAAAAAGTCAGTACTTACAATGGCCCATAAGGTTTTTACATTGTATATTCCACCTACCTACTATCTCCAACCACCATTTTCTCCTCAAAGAAACCACATAGGTGTGGATCTCAAGGACACTGCACAGGCATTAGATCTTAAAGTCTTTTGCCATTACTGTTCCTTCTATCGGAAATGGTATTAAGCCAAATTACAGCTTGCTCATTTACCTTCTTCGACTGTTCAAATATCCCTTTTTACAATCAGACCATCCCCAACTACCTTTCTGAAAGTTGCAGTTCCTGGTTCCCCAACAAGGGCACTTCTATTCTCTTTTCTTCATATTTTTCACCATAGCATTTGTTGCCAATGGACTTCTTATATACATATTTAACTTCTTTGGGGTCTTTCTCTAAAGCTAAAACTCTATGAAACCAGGAATTCTGTTTTCTGTTCTTTTGGGACTTTACACTATATGGAACTTTATCCCAACAACTCAGTGACTTAGAAGAGATTCGTCCTCATATTTTTCATCCTAACTATTACCTTTAATTTTAAAAGAACTTTGATTTCCTATGTCTAAGTTACAAGTTAAAAAATGTATCCTTTAACCCTTGACTATATTCCAATATTTGATAATACATTTTTGATCAAAATTATCTTTTTTTGTAATTGTAAGTGCCATTTTAAAAGTTTGTTCCTTTGGATGGCACCTGTGGCTCAAGGAGTAGGGGGCCAGCCCCATATACCAGGGGTGGCGGGCCCCGGCCAAAACTGCAAAAAATAAAATTCTGTTCTTTTATAATAATATGAGATTTTAGATTTTACTGTTTAAATTGTTTCACTGCTCATTACCAACACTTTATATCATAAATTCTCAATTTCTTCATTTTATATCAATGTTTCTGAAAAGATTCATTAAGTATTTTCTGAGCCCACGCACACATGAGAATGCTCCTCTAACACACACATTAACATTCCACCTGAAATGGATGTACTGAACTACGAGTCACAATTTTTTCCCCATGCAACCCTGAGAATATGTTGATCTATTTCTTTGTGGAGTTGTACTGTTTCTTCCTGGATCACTCACTATAGCTTCCCCTTCATAAAATCTTCACCAATAAGTGATGTCCTTTTTCAGAAATTCCAGTTACATACAAATTGGGTCTCCTAGTTGTATTTACCGTGGCCTTCCTCTTTCATCATTTTGGTTCTTTAACCTTTACTAATGCCTGTAAAATAGACTGTAAGCTTCAAGGAAAGGTAAATAGATATGTCTTATTTACCATTGAATCTTCTATAGATAATATGATGCCTGACACAAGAGATGCTTAACTATTAGTTAATAGTTTTATAATTAAAATGCAATTAAACTCTCATCTGAATTACATCTTTTTGGTTTTATCTCCTTTTTAATTTATTAGATTTTCTAAATGCTCAAAAGTTTACTGCTTCCCAGCATTATTTTTCATTTTCCTTTAGTCTTATTGGATTTTAGTCGACTGGTTGCTCTAGTTCAGGGGTCCTCAAACTACGGCCCGTGGGCCACATGCAGCGGTGAGATTGTATTTGTTCCCGTTTTATTTTTTTACTTCAAAATAAGATATGTGCAGTGTGCATAGGAATTTGTTCATAGTTTTTTTAAAAAAACTATAGTCCAGCTCTCCAATGGTCTGAGGGACAGTGAACTGGTCCTCTGTTTAAAAAGTTTGAGGACCTCTGCTCTAGTTTTACATGTAAGAGAATCTTGCTGAAAACAATGAATTGCAATTGTAAGGTTTTTGTTTTTTCAGAGTTAAGCTACAGCAATATTTTACAACTGCAAGGGTTTTGTTTACTGAATAATCTGATAATGCTCTATTCCAAAGCAAGAGCTCCTGCTCCTTCTCATGCCTATAATCCTAGTACTCTGGGAGGCCAAGGTGGGTGTCCTGCCTGAACTCAGGAGTTTGAAACCAGCCTGAGCAAGACCAAGACTGCATCTCTAGAAAACAGGTGGGCAGGCTGGGTGTGGCAGTTCACCTGAGCTTATGACTTCTAGACCTGTGAGAGCTAGAGCAAGACCCCAACTCTAAAAATAGCCAGGCAGTGTGGCAGGCGCCTTTGGTCCCCACTACCCGGGAGGCTGAGCCCAAGGGTTAGAGTTTGCTATGAGCTATGACACCAGGGCACTCTACCAGGGGCAACAGAGTGATACTCTGTTTCAACAACAACCAAAAAAAAAAACAGCCAGGCATTCTGGAAGGTTGCCTATAGTCCCAGCTCCTTGGGAGTTCAAAGCTGCTGTGAGTTATGTCACAGCATGGCATTTGACCAAGGGCAACAAAGTGAGACTCTGTCTTTAAAAAAATAAAACAAAAAAATAATTATTTTTTTTGAGTATGGGCTTATGGCTATTTCTCTAGAAAAAAAGAATGTTTACTTATCAGATTATTGGTAGTGGTAGGAGAGGGAGTAGCTCAAAAAGTTAATAATCATTCCTAAGGATTTGAATCTATGCTGGCTTGTTACTAAAGACAAGGTGATCGAGTTTCTGTGAGAAATGTGCAAACCCACATTAATACAGAAATACAGGAAACTTTTACCTTTTCTGTAATAATGATTTACTGACTTCAAGAAGAAAATGTTACATGAATCACAGCCAGAGTTAGAGGCAGTCCTAACACAAAACTTCATGTGTGGGCAGATAAATTTTTTCTTGGTTTTCACAATCCATCCCCAAAAGCAAAATCTAAACCAAAAAAGCTATAGTACAACTATGTTTTTCCCCTACTTTGGGGTTCCAGCCAATTTTCCACTTACTATGGTAATAGGATAAAAAGACTGCCCACATACTTGCAATCTGAGGAAGGCACAACCAGAGTTCTGCTGTGGATCCTCTCTAGTGAATCCCTAGCTTTGCTACTTTATCACAAAAGAGGTGAGTCATCAGTTAGCCTCCTTCATTTCACCATCATCCAAACCATATTTAGTTGAAGAATATATATATATATTTAACAGGTAGATCACACGTTTCTAGCTTCTAGGACTGGTATTTTCCCTTATTCATTACTATGATAATGATAGTAAATATAGTTGGGCTCGTAGATTTATGTTGTTACCTTACCAACTTCATCAAAAACTTGTAAAAGTTGTTCAAGATAGGCTCAGCACCCATAGCACAGTGGTTACAGCACCAGCCACATACACGGAGGGTGGTGAATTCAAACTGGGCCAAGGCCAGCTAAATGGCAATGACAACTGCAACAAAAAATAGCCGGGCGTTGTGGCAGGAGCCTGTAGTCCCAGCTACCTGGGAGGCTAACGCAAGAGAATTGGTTATGCTCAAGAGTTTGAGGTTGCTGTGAACTGTGACGCCACAGCACTCTACCAAGGGCGACAAAGTGAGACTCTGTCTCGAAAAAAAAAAAAAAAAAAAAGAAACAAAAGTTGTTCAATTATTTTAATCTCTTTGAAATAGTCTAATTCCTTAAATGTATCATTAATGATGTTCTCAGACTAAACTGTTTAGAATTAAAGAAAATGAGCTGCCTCCCCGTAATTGGCTACGTCTTAGCTGCATAGTCACTTGTATAGAGCCACTTACTCTACTCCACACCATTACCATAAGAGGTTGTTTGGAATGGCAAGATCAGTTTTCTAACTATACTTCTGGGCCTTTGCCTTTCTCCATGTTAATCAATCAGCTAGGCTTTCTTTGCCTGCAGAATTGTTTGCCTAATTAATTCTCCAGACCACTTCCTGATGAATCTTTCTTATCTATTAATTTTATTATGTCATACTCATTTCCCTCTATGGGATAAAGTTTAAATTCTTTCTTTTTTTTTTTTTTTTGTAGAGACAGAGTCTCACTTTATCGCCTTCGGTAGAGTGCTGTGGTGTCACAGTTCACAGCAACCTCCAATTCCTGGGCTTAGGTGATTCTCTTGCCTCAGCCTCCCAAGTACCTGGGAATACAGGCACCTGCCACAATGCCCAGCTATTTTTTTGTTGCAGTTTGGCCGGGGCCGGGTTTGAACCCGCCAACCTCAGTATATGGGTCCGGCGCCCTACCCACTGAGCCACAGGCACTGCCCAAAGTTTAAATTCTTTTTTTTTTTTTCTTTTTTTTTATTGTTGGGAATTCATTGAGGGTACAATAAGCCAGGTTACAGTGATTGCATTTATTAGGTAAAGTCCCTCTTGCAATCATTCACGTCTTGCCCCCAGAAGGTGTGGCACACATCAAGGCCCCACCCTTCTCCCTCCTTCCCTCTCTCTGCTTTCCCCCCCCCAATGACCCTTAATTGTCATTAATTGTCCTCATATCAAAATTGAGTACATAGGATTCATGCTTCTCCATTCTTGTGATGCTTTACTAAGAATAATGTCTTCCCCACTTCCATCCAGAAGTGGATGGAATACATAATACAAAGCATGTAAAGCCTCTATTTTATTTAATCGTTGCTTTCCCTTAATCGCCACTGCAACTAGATGGCCATGTGTTCTAAATTACGACATATAGATAAATTTGCTGGGGAACACATTCTTTCCAGAAAAACAAAATCAGAACAGATTTTGTTTTGATATTTAGTTCCTCCTTTCTGCTGACAAGGTAGAAATGATGCCAAAAGGTACAGCAACAATCTTACAATTGAGGATGAAAGCTACATTCGAAAGATAGTAGAGCAGAAAACAGGCTGGATTCCCGAAGAAATTATGAAGCTGTTTTACAAACCCCGAACCATTTACCAGCAGATTTCCTGTTATGAGGTAAATATATTTCTTATTTGTTTAATAAACCATTGGTAAGGTTTTCTCTTAGTTAAAACTGAACAAAACCCTCAAGGATAAAATCGGTATGCAATTGGAGTCACCATTTAACTCATTATGGAAACCAGGACAATGGGAATAGGTGAACAGCATGTAGCAGGTATAAACTAGGAAGATGAGTTATTTTAGTAGTAATTAAGCAGAGAACATATGAGAAAAAATAAAGACTCTTTCATTAATACCAATATAAATTATGTTTTACAAATGTATACATACATAATACACAGAAAGTGCCAAAAAATGTACACACATTTTAAGAAAGGAAAAAAACTATTAGAATTGTAATAATATATATGGATAATAAAAATAAATACATATCACATTTGAGCACCTCTTATAATTTCTTAAGGTCAAATGTGACTTGGGCAATTATAACTTTAATACAGTTTTTCTTTTCTTAATATATATATTTTAAGAAAAGAAATACCACCTTATCATATATGAGATAAACTTAAACCCCTGCAAAATAAAATGTTCAGGAACTTTATGGAAAAAATATAAAATGTGTTAAAAGGCATGAAATGAAATCCAAATAACTGGACAAATTATGTTTTGAATGAAAGATTCAATTCTGTAAAAACACTAATATAAATTCCATAAAGTATCAATTGAATCTCAGTAGAATATTTCAGATAACTTAAATTGATTCAATAACCAATATACAAAAGTAAATGTTCCAGATTAATCAAAGTCATTTTAAATAAAGAACAACGGAACTCTACTAGGAAAATAAGAAAATATTAATATTATGAATTTGTAATAACTGAAACCACATAATGTCACAAAAACAATCAGAACACTACAAGAGAAGATCTATGTATACAGGATAATGTATACACATAA
Organism: Loris lydekkerianus; assembly: GCA_963574355.1. Classification (NCBI taxonomy): domain Eukaryota; kingdom Metazoa; phylum Chordata; class Mammalia; order Primates; family Lorisidae; genus Loris; species Loris lydekkerianus. Next base: position 7,840 of record CAUYPK010146860.1, on the reverse strand, counting down.
ATGTAGCTTTTCAGATCGACAAGGAAGGATAAATCAGGCATAAATGGTACCAAGTCAATTGGCTATACCTATTATAGAAATTCTGATCCCAACCACACATTTTACCACAAATAATAGATTAAGGGAATAATCAAACAAAATATTTTTGGTGCTGGTATAGAGAAGCCATCTAAAAATAGAAAAAAAAAGTAAAAGCCACCAGGGAAAATATCAATTAATCTGAGTACATAAAAAGTTAAAAACTTTATGTATGTAAATATACAAGCAACAGACTAGAAGAAAATACTTCCTTGTATACACTGCAAAATTAGTGTCTGGGATAATTAATACCTTTAAATGAATATTTTTAAAAAGATAAAAACATTGGAAAAAGGGAAAAATAAAGACAGTTCACAGAAACAGCTGATAGAAATAACGAGTAATTATATAAAAGATGAAATTCACTAATAATCAGAAAAATGCAAATTTAAGCTAGATACTAGTTTTTACATATTGAATTTTTAAAACTGATGAAACTTAATACAGAAAGACCAGTACGCTCATAAACTACCAGAACATAAATTATAATAGCTACTTTATCATTCATTACTGTGCATCCTATAAACCAACAATTCCACTCACAGGTATCAAAATATAAATGCAAAAGGATGTCTTATGAAAGGAGGACAAAGAGCTACATTCTCCTTTTTGTATATAATAAAAAACAGGTATATCAAATAAGGAACTAGCAAAATAACTGGTATATTTATACAAAGTAGTATCATAGAGAAGTTAAAAAGAATGAGGAAAATCTCTATGTATTAACATAAAGACTGCCAATTCAAATTATTAAGAAATATATACTATGGTGGTGCACATAGCTCAGTGGGTAGGGCGCCGGCCACATACACCAAGGCTTGCAGGTTCGAACGCAGCCTGGGCCAGCTGAAACAATGACAACTGCAACAACAAAATAGCCAGGCGTATGGCAGGCGCCTGTAGTCCCAGCTACTTGGAAGGCTGAGGCAAGAGAATTGCTTAAGGCCAAGAGTTTGAAGTTGCTTTGAGCCATGACACTACAACACTCTACTCAGGGTAACAGCTTGACACTGTCTCAAAAAAAAAAAAAAAAGAAAAGAAAAAAAGAAAAATAAATACTAAAGTAGATATTCTATAGTAAACAAATTAAAAGAATCTACATACATAAAGCAAAACTTACAGGCTATTTGAAAGTAATTCTATAGATATTATATATGGTTCTATTAAAGCTCAAAAAATGACCTAGACAGATTTAACATTGATAATTCTTAGGAAGCAAAATCCCCAAAGAATATATACTCTGTGATATTGCTGGTAAAAAGTCAAAAAAGGCAAAATGGGATGAGAAATCAAGGTAGGGGTTACTTGTTGACACAAAAGAGGATATAAGGATTGTAAAGAAACAGGGAAGGGCCTTCCAAGATGTTGTCAATGTTCTATTTTGTGACCTAGGTCCCCAGACGCTATTTTTGTGTTATATATGGTATTTTCTCTTAAGTTTGTTGCTTTATGTATATAAAGAAGTTTTTAATTTCAGTGCATTTAAATTTATACAGATATAATTTGTTAACATTTATGTTTTATGCATTTTTATGTAAGCATGCTAAACTCATACAGAAAATTTAAACTAATCAACAATGATAAAACATCTAGGATCTAAATCCAGTTTACCTGTGCTTTTTTCTTTCCTGGAACACATATTTTCACACTTTTTCCTTTTACCAGAAGAGGTGTTGTTTCAATGTACTTCATGACTGCCGTAACTGCCTCCTTAAATTCCATTTCCAAGTAAGCCTAAAATGAAATTTACTCCTTTTTTAGACAAAAATCTACCTTAAAAGTCCCTGCATTTTTAAATGGACTTAATGTGGAACATAAAACTATGAAATTATCTCAAGTCCAGACTGCTTTTGCCTATCTTCTTATTTTGCTAAAGAGTAATTTGATTACAGGTGTTTCACACATGAAACAGATATTTAATCTTATAGACCCTTTACACTATTACCAGGATAGTAAGAGTGACACAAGTGTCTGCCGCAGGTTCCTGGAACTAGAGAAACAAAAGGCAGGGCTCCCCAAACAATAAAAGAAAAGGCAAGATCTGGTATAGTTTGGGGGTAAATCTGGCCTGCCATTTTTAAAGCTGCTTGCAACAAGGATGACACTACCATTATGTTTGTTCTCTACTTAGCCTGAGGTTGTTCATAGTTTTCAATTTAAATCATGTAAGTTACAGGAATACATCCCACAGGCAAACAATACTTAATGTATAAAGGAAATAATTTGTTCTAGTATAAACTTACTAATATTTTAAAGCAGAGGTTGACAAACTATGGGATGTTTTTATAAACAGTTTTTTGAAACACAGCCATTCTTACTCATTTACATTTTTTATCTCTAGCTACTTTTGTACTACAATGGCAGAGTACAATAGTTGGGATCTTTTGGCGGGCCCACAAAGCCTAAAATATTTACTCATCTGGCTCTTTTACAGAAAAAGTGTGCCAAGCCTTACTCTAAAGGATAGAAAACATTCTTTGGAGACATTGTTCATTCACACCCAAACATTTACATAACTCTCAATGAACAATTATATATGTAATGCAAGCAACTAAGAGATTGAACAACATTTTACGCAATCCTTAAAGCAATGACTTTCTATGAATTTTTACAATAAACTGAAAAGACCAACCTCCTTTCTATATGGAATAAGTAGGACATCAGTAACTTTTCCAAATGGTTGAAATACTTTTCTAATTTCTTCTTCATTGCAGCCATCCTCTGGTAATTCAGATATAAGAAGAACTGAACCATAATGTAAAGACTGGTCTTTCCGAAGCTGTTGTTGGAGAGAAAGAAAATTAAGAATAAACCAAATTAAGCCACAAAGTACAGTAATAATTCCCTATGATAATTTCATCTACCATTAATCTTAGTGCTTTAAAGAATCTTTTCTAAATATTTAACATAATTTTTTATCACACTTTCAACATAACTTTTGAAAACTTTTAAATGCTGAAGAAAAATGGTAAGTATGATCTGTTTCAACACCCAACGGTGGGTTTAAAACTTTTCTGTTTATAGCATCTTGTAATAATTAAGAACTATGGAATGATGCAGAGGTGTCCAATATGCACCCACAGACCACATGGGTGATTTTTGTGAGGACTTTTTTTGCTTATCCATGATGTCAGATTATCAAAAAAAGTATGCATTTACTTTTTTTTTTTTGTTAATCAGCTTTTGTTAATGTTTATTTAATATATAGCCCAAGATACCTCTTATTCTTCCAATGTGCTAGCAAAGAAAAAAAAGTTGCACACTTCTGAAGGCCATTAAAAAAATTTTTCTTTTTCTTTTTTAAAAAAAGAACATTTTTTTTTTTTTTTTTTATATGAATCTACATGCTCCACTATGTAGTGAAGCTAAACTTATAGTGTTGTTCATCCTCCATTCTAGCCACTGAAAATGATATTGGTGCAGCGGCTTACACCTAGAATCCTAACACTGTGGGAGGCTGATGCAGGATGATCCCTTTAAGTAACAAGTTTGAGACCAGCTTGACCAAAAGCAAGAACCTATGCTACTAAAAAAATAGAAAAACTAGACAGGGGTGGTGGCATACCACCTGTAGTCCTAGCTACGTGGGAGCCTGAGGCAAGAGGATTTTTGAAGCCCAAGAGTTTGAGGTTGCTGTGATGACACCACAGAAATCTATCCAGGGCAACAGAGTAAGACTCTGTCTCAGAAAAATAAAATAAAATAAAATAAAAGATTCACATATAACAGATAAAATTTGAATACATTGTAATATCAATTTTACCACCTATATTAAAAATGTAACAAAAAATAAAATTTTTCTATCAATTTTACCATCTATGCTAAAAATTAACCAAAAAGAAAACTTTTTCAGAAGTTCTACTGCAGTAGCCAGGTCCCTGTTATTCTAGCTACTGGGGAGCTGATGTATCAAGATTGCTTGAGCCCAGCAGCTCAACACCAGTCTGGGAAAACAAAGCAAGAAACCACCTCAAAAAAAAAAAAAAAAAAAAAAAAGTTCTACTGCCACCACCTAGAAGCTTTGAAACAAAATGAAAAGAACTCTGTATTTCAACTGGCACAGCAGCTCACGCCTGTATCCTAGTACGCTGGGAGGCCGAGGAGATGGATTGCCTGAGCTCATAGCTTCCAGACCAGTCTGAGCAAGTGCAAGACCCCATCTCTAAAAAAAAGCCGAGCTTTGTGGCAGTCCACTTGGGAGGCTGAGACAAGAGAATCACTTGAGCCCAAAAGTTTGAGCCGTTGAGCTCTGATACCACAGCACTCTGAGGGTGACAAAGCATGACTCTGTCCCAAAAAAACAAACAAAAAAAGGTCATCCCCCCAATTTTCCTTATACTCAACATTTCTTTACAAGAATGTTCTTCAAAATTCTGTAAACTACTAGTTGATTATGTAAGCTTATCCTTCTAAATACAAGCTTTTTGGGGGCAGGGAACAACAGTTGTTGGAAGACTAAATAATACGGCCCATTAGGAGTTTCTCTACTGATAATCTCAGGATGTTTTAATATATTATTTAACAGTAATACAATAAACATTTAATAAAATAATATCTCCATATAGTAACCAGAAGGTCATAATCAAAACACACCAATAAACCAATACTAAAAAATAGACTACCCTACATTGTAAAACAGATATTTGACTCTGAACTATACCACAAAAAGTATAAAACATAACGAGAATACTGCCATCTGCAAGCCAGGAAGAGAGCCCTCAGCAGAAAGCTTTTGATCTTAGACTTCCTAGACTCCAGAAATGTAAGAAAAATGGATTTCTGTTGTTTAAGACAGCCAATCTATAGTATTCTGTTATGACAGTGTGAATAGGCTAGGAAATATGAGCAATAAATGATCTTCTTTAAATAAATGATTTGAATAAATTCTTAAATTAAAACTCTCTATCCCCTATTGTAAAAGGATAACGTTAACTCCCTCTATGTTGGTGGGATGCCCTGGTACATTTCTTTTCCTTTTTTTGGGGCGACAAAATCTCACTTTGTCACCCTTGATAGAATGCTGTGGCATCAGAGCTCACAGCAACCTCAAACTCTTGGACTCAAGCGATTCTCTTGCCTCAGCCTCCCAAGTAGCTGGACTACAGGCGCCTGCCACAACACCCAGCTATTTTTAGAGACAGAGTCTTGATGTTGCTCAGGCTGGTCTCAAACCCGTGACCTCAGGCAACCTACCTGCCTTGGCCTCCCAGAGTGCAGCTGGTATTTTTTATAAAATGGAAGATTTCAGAATTACGTAGGGACTGGAAGGTAAGCCAGTGCCCTCTGCAGAAATACAAATAATTCTCTGAATATTTCCAAGGCACTCTAAACTGATTCCATGCAAATTTTTACCTACTTGAAATAAGCAATTTCTTTTTCATAGATTTTAGAAGATCAATTGTTCATTGGTCTATTCACCAATAAAACCATAATGATGTATTGTTAAATGTATATGACAAAAAAAAAAAAGACCTGACAATCCCATATATCACTGGACAAGAGAGATATACAGAATCTTCTCTGACGAAGACAGACTAATGGCTAACAAACATATGAAAATAATGTGGGTGGTGCCTTTGGCTCAAAGGAGTTGGGTCCCAGCCCCTTATGCCGGAGGTGGAGGGTTTAAACCCAGCCCCGGCCAAAAACTACAAAAAAAAAAAAAAAAAGAAAAAAAAAAAGTTCATCATCCCTAATCAACAGAAATGCTAATCAAAACTACCCTGAGATATCACCTAACCCCAGTGAGAAAGGCCCATATCACAAAGTCTCAAAGCTGCAAATGCTGGCATGAATTTGGAGAGAAGGAAACACTTTAACACTGCTGGTGTGACTATAAATTAATACAATCTTTTTGGAAGAAAGTATGGAGAATCCTCAAATAACTCCAATTAGACCTCCCATTTGATCCTGCAATCCCATTACTAGGCATCTACCCAGAAAAAAAAAGTCCTTTTATCATAAGGACATTTGTATTAGACTGTTTATCACAGCTCAATTTACAATTGCCAAAATGTGGAAACAGTTGGCCCTGAATCAAGGCCAGCAGTTTGCTGAAGCAGTTGGTTTCAAGCAGAAGCCTAAAGAATTATCTTTCTATGGTCTGTTGGCCATTTCAGAACTTTGGAAATGTAATGGTCAATTCATTAGAAAGAAACAGTATGAGTCATTGGTGATAGATGTAGGCTAGTGTGTATTTGTAGTCTTAATACTGGGGTATTATTCCAAAATACCCATAAAATATTATATTTATCTCACAAGCATATTTAAATTATTTGTTAGAATTATAATGCTGTTAAATCCTAATTACAGCTCCCCAAAATGACTGTGGGTTTTTACCCAAAGTAAAAAGATAATTCTACAGTAAAAAAAAAAAAGTGGAAACAGCTTAAATGCCCACCAAACCAGGAATGGATTAACAAGCTGTGGTATATGTATATCTTGGAATACTATTCAGCCACTAAAAAAGATGAGAGATTTTACATCTTTTGTATTAACCGGAATGGAGGTGGAATACATTCTTCTCAGTAAAGCACCACAAGAATGGAGAAGCAAGAATCCAATGTACTCTAATATAAAGGCAGTAGACGATTTAATACAAGAGTGAGTAGGAGAATGAGGGTGCAGGGAGAGGGGAGAAAGGAGGTAGATAGGGGTCACAGTATATGGCACACCCCTTGGGGGCAGGACACAATTGTAAGAGAGATTTTATCTAACAACTACAAACAATGTAACCTAATTCTTTGTACTCTCAATGCATCCCAGGAAAAAAAAAAAAAAAAAAAAAAAAGTAGGCTCAGCACCTATGGCTCAAGCAGCTAAGGTGCCAGCCACATATACCTGAGCAGGCGGGCTCAAATCCAGCCTGGGCCTGCCAAACAACAATGACGGCTGCAACCAGAAATAGCCGGGCATTGTGGTAGGCACCTATAGTCCCAGCTACTTGGGAGGCAGAGGCAGGAGAATTGCTTGAGCCCAGAAGTTGGAGGTTGCTGTGAGCTGTGATGCTATGACACTCTACCCAGGGCGACAGGTTGATACTCTGTCTCAAAAAAAAAAAAAAAAAGTATAAAACAGGCAACACCACCTGGCTCAGTGAGTAGGGTGCCAGCCCCATATACTAAGGGTGGCAGATTGTAACCCGGGCCAAACTGCAACAAAAAAATAGCCGGGCGTTGTGGCAGATGCCTGTAGTCCCAGCTGCTCAGGATGCTGAGGTAAGAGAATCACCTAAGCCCAAGAGCTGGAGCTGCTATGAGCTGTGACGCCACAGCACTCTACCGAGGGCGACAAAGTGAAACTCAGGTGAAGGGTTCAAACACAGCCCTGACCAAAAACTGCAAAAAAAAAACAAAAACAAAAACGAAAAAACAAACAAACAAACAAAACACGTTTTCTTTTGACACATCAAATGCCAAAACTCTGGGCTTACTAGATTACAGAATTTTGAACTATTAGATTTTTATTTTATTCATAAGAGAAACCAGTAAAATACTACATATAAAAACAATTTAATGTCATGTTTTTAAACTTAATGTAAATATGGAAAAGATTCAGACAACTTTTCTGTCATAATGCATGCACACTTGTAATAATAAATTAAATAATTACTGACCTTACGCTGAAGAGAAACAGCTTTATCAGATACTTGTTTACCTTCCGGTAAGCTGTCATCTTCAAGATTCTTTGATTTGTAGCGAGTAGAATGTCCTCCTAAATTTGAATCACTCTTTGTAGAACTAGTAGATTTAATAGATGGCTT
>CAUYPK010146859.1:0-26393 GCA_963574355.1 Loris lydekkerianus | reverse complement strand
CCCCCCCCAGGTCAGCAGGTCCTTCTGATGTGTGTCCCCCCCACCCCAAGGTCAGTGGATCCTCTGATGTGTTCCTGGATGCCCCCTTCTCACAGTGGCTTCGTGGGAGAGGCTTGTCCTGCGCTCACAGTGTCAGAGCAGGGGTTGGCAGAGACGGCAGGAATGATGCCTCAGATAAGATCTAGCAAAGGAACAGTGTAACAGGAAAATTTTTTATAGGCATGTTTTGGGGAGAGGGATAAAGGGGGTCATGGTAGAATCTCTGGTACTTGGCCAGCAAGGACTGTACCAAGCAGGCCAATTCCTAGAGGAGGTCCCCATAAGGATCGAGGCTTTCTGTGCTGACCCCCACACACGGTGCCTGTCCTGTCTGTGAATGTTGGGTCAACTCTAGGAGGGGGTCAGCTGTGGAGGTTCTGCTGGGTTTGGGCCTCAGCTTGGTAACAACCAGAAGAAGGGGCCTAATGGGCAGGAGAGTCAACTGGCTGGGGGCTGACATTCCCTGAGCGTCATCGCATATCAGGGGCATCTCATGCACTGTCAGATCTGAGCAGGACACAGTCAGCCCAGGACATAGGTCCCCTTAACTCCCCCTGACAGGTGAGGAGACTCAAGTCTAGGAGTGAGGCTCTGACTGGGCTCCAGCAGCGAGTGAGAACCTGGCCCGTCTCCAGCCGGGGTTCTGCTACAAAGCCGTGTTCTGGCAATCACACTCTGCTGCTTATTAAAGGCTGAAGAATGTGCCTTATGAGAAAAAGTTAAAGGGAGTTCTATAATTCATGCTTGACAAAAAAGATGGAGAAGTGATATAATGTTTTTGAAGTACTGACGAGGAAGGACTAACCTAAAAGATGGTAACCAGCTGTTCTGAAACTCGTTCTGAAGAAACAAGAATAGGAAACGGCTTCCAACTGCGACAGGCAGGGAGGCTCCTGCCCAGACGGGAGGCAGGTGTCGAGGCCAAGGCCGAGGGGCAGGACCTTCTTCCTGTGCAGAAGTCAGGACCACAGACCCCAGACAGGAGAGGAAAAGGCAAGGGTTTAAAGTGGAGGAAGCCACTGAACTGACCAGAGAAAAGGGGGAAGAGGGAGCTGCGGCAGGACAGGCCACAGAACAGAGGGGACACAGGGGCAGAAGCCGAGGGGGATGGGAACGCACTGGCCACAGAACAGAGGGGACACAGGGGCAGAACCCGCGGGGGACAGGGACGCCCAGGCCACAGAACAGAGGGGACACAGGGGCAGAAGGAGAGGGGGACGGGGACACCCAGTCCAGAAAACAGAGGGGACGCAGGGGCAAAAGGTGAGGGGGACGGGGACGCACAGGCCACAGGACAGAGGGGACACAGGGGCAGAAGGTGAGGGGGACAGGGACGCACAGGCCACAGAACAGAGGGGACACAGGGGCAGAAGGAGAGGGGGATGGGGACACCCAGTCCAGAAAACAGAGGGGACGCAGGGGCAGAAGGCGAGGGGGACAGGGACGCACAGGCCACAGAACAGAGGGGACACAGGGGCAGAAGGAGAGGGGGACGGGGACGCACAGACCACAGGACAGAGGGGACGCAGGGGCAGAAGGCGAGGAGGACAGGGATGCACAGGCCACAGAACAGAGGGGACACAGGGGCAGAAGGCAAGGGGGACGGGGACGCACAGGCCACAGGACAGAGGGGACACAGGGGCAGAAGGAGAGGGGGACGGGGACGCACAGGCCACAGAACAGAGGGGACACAGGGGCAGAAGGTGAGGGAGACGGGGACACACAGGCCAGAAAACAGAGGGACACGGGCAGAAGCCGAGGGGGACGGGGACGCCCAGGAGATAAGAGAATCGTGGTTGAGAGTAATTAACAAAAATGTGTTTGTTTCAATAGTGTCTGGCTTAATCAGCCTGCAGAGCAAAGTCCCACAGCGCCTCCCTTTCCTCCCCTCCCCTCCCCTCCCCTCCCTTTCTTTTCCTGTTTTTGGCTGGGGCTGGGTTTGAACCCAGCATGTCCAGCATATGGGGCCGGCGCCCTACTCCTTTGAGACACAGGTGCCCCCTCCTTTTCTGAAGGTATTTTTAAGCAGTACAGATTTTTATCTGAGCACCTCCCAGCAAGAATACAAAAGTGCTAAATTACTACTCCTCAAAACAGGTTACTCTCACACTTTCATAGATTTCATAATATTCTTATTTTAAGAACCATAATGCTTCATTTGATTCTCTTATTCCCCAACATATTACCATCCTATGACCATCTATATTTTAGACTTGTGAAAATCGTGGCTGAAGAGACAGACACTCATCCACCTAACAACTGACACAGCTAAGACGTGACATTAAGTCCGCAAGCAGATTCCAAATTCAGAATCCTTTTTAGAACCTCAAACACATTCTGAGGCTGGTTGTCTGTCAACAAAACCACGTCAGGTTGTTCTGCTCATGTTGGTGAAAATTCTCTGATAAACTCTGGAGACTGCTTGTGTGGATGGCAGAAGAACTGTCAGATAAAACTGAGGATTCGGACTTACAGGACAGTACAAGAGACCCAAGTCCCTGGGACTCCCAGCCCATCTACAGAAATACGGGTGGGATTAGTCAGACCATTTCTGGACAGAGCAGGAAGCAACATCTACCAGTTTTTGTTCTGTATCTTGCTGAAGCCTACCATGGAGACTGCTCCCTGAGAACACACTTTTCTTCTTTTGTTATTTATTCAAACTTAACGTACATGAGGTCACAAGTTTTGGTCTATACTACTTTGTAGCACTGAAAAAGTTTTAAGTTGCCTGCTCTGTGGAGAAATAAATGCCAGAATATTAAAAAAAGAAAATCAAGCTCGCTCTAACACTAAAAATGTTTTTAATTGATTAACTTACCAAAACAGTAAGCATAAATACAAACATCTTATCATCTACCTGAAGACGCATTCTGTGAAGTGTGATAAGGATCGGCACTGCTGTGTGTTTGGACATCCTCAACAGAGCACGGACAGGACAACGTAGTTACAGATAATAAACTCTGAAAAAGCACAGTGCGTAAATCAGGGCGGCCAGACCCCAGACCTGGCCTTTATGGAAAGCGCCGTCTGGCGGTGTGGACATGCACACAGCAGTGCAGACCATGGTGCAGAGATGCCATTTGGCCACGCTTATAAAATAATTCAAGCACGAAATTGTTCATAAACATACAGCTAAATGTGGTGGCTCTCACATCCCTCACTGTGGGCTGTTACTGTTTCTACACAGATGCCCTGGATCTCAGGGAGGTGGGGGCTTATCTCGGAAGGGATCCCATCATCTCGAGTTTGAGAAGGAAAACCCAGAGGGTCCCAAACGTAATTCAGTTTGGTATTTCCTGGTGGGAATCCCAGGGACTCTCACTGGAGTCCTGGCTTTAGGGATAAGCAGTGTTAGCGGAACAGACCGTGCAAAGGGAACAGGGGAGACGGACAGTCTGGAGTACAGCTCTGCTGCCCGCAGTCCAGCCTTGCTGTCGCTGCCCAACTTTCCCAGGAGCTCTGCCAGGTGACGTGGACACTGACCACCCTGTCATCTGCTTCTAGGGAAGGCTGAAAGCATATTAAGGTTTTCAAAGCTGGACCCTCCCAATAGCCAACATTATTAAGCTATCTTAATTCCATCTAAGACAGGGGTTCTCAACTTGTGGGTTGTGACCCACAGGACCTGTATTAAAGGGCCGCAGCATTAGGAAGGTTGAGAACCACTGATCTAAGAGCTAACTTCAGAGTCACGTGACAGAAAAGGTTCCTGTCACTCTAGCCTTAGAGTATCTGTTTCCTATCAGGAAGCCAAGCCCTGCCCTGCACCCACCACTGCAGCTCAGAGGTAGCTTTTAGACGCACTTGCCCCTGAAAGGTTAATATACCGTATATACTTGAGTATAAGCCGAGTTTTTTCGGCTTATACTCGAGTATATATGGTAAGTCATCACAGCATTCCAGCTTGCCCCTGTGCTGTTTTGAAATAAAGAGTTAAGTTTCTATTTGTTACAAATCAGTTCTTAGGACTAGAAAATGTCCCATATGATCTGAATCCTTATTTCTGAATGTGGTCTTGCCCACAGCTGCTGTCTGTGTGGACCCCAAAGCTGAAAGGAACCAAGGTGAGTGTGGAGAGCCAAACCCCACATACCTGTGCTGCTGACCCCCAACGTCTGACGGCTCCTGACGCTGCTCCTCAGTCCACACAGCTCAAGGACTTAAAGACTTGACTTGGAGCCTGTGGATCCAGTCAACCTTGAAACAAAGGTACGGAGCCCCCTCCCCCCCCTTTTTAAAGACAAACAAAAACATGTAAGAACCCAGAAGAGAGCCTGGAAGTGGGAATTTCAGTCTAAGCTGGACAGTGCTCTAGGAAGTAAAAAGGAGCTGTTTTAAAAAGAAAAGGAAAGAAAATAAAAAAACTGGCCATGGCTCCAGCACCAAATTTCCTACTGGGAGATCCCCATGAACAAGCAAAAGCTCGAATGCCAGTGAGCCGAGATGCATGCAGGGTCCGGGCTTCCACACCACAGCTACGGGTGTGCACCACCTTAATCATCTGTCACGTTGGGACAGTAGCTCCTTGCTTTCAGGTGTGAGGATTAAGACAAAGATTTTTAAGTAGGACACAGGGTGGACATAAAGTTTGTGTGCAATTTAAAAGACTTTAATGTGGTAATCTGCATGCCAACTACTTTATGACACCCTGTATAAGGATGTGGCGTGCTGCCTCAGACCGTGGTAGCCTGTTCACGATTATAATATTAGTCTTCGAGAGAATATTGGGAATACTGGACAAAACCAAAAAGACCTGGAGAAAGCATCTGCTCTTGGCACTGGAGACCTGTCTTAGGAGAAGGTGGCAGCTAAGTCCACAGCTAAGCAGAGGCTTCCCCCACCAGGGGCAGGACTGAGCCTGAGGCCCACCTGCAGGGCACAGGCTGGTGGGCAGGAGCACGCTGTCCACCGCTCTGACTTCGGCTCCTCTGATTTCCTTGTCCAGCTCTGGTGAGCTCTTCACTACAGGCACAGGGGCTCACTCTCTCCCTACTTCCTTTCTACTTATTTTCAATATTTCCTCATTTAACTGTTTTTCCTTTTTGTTGTTGTTGCTCTAGTAAAAGTGTTTATCCAACACACTCAACACCCAAGATGCTCCGTACACCCATCTCATATTGGAGGACCCCAGGGGCCAAAAGGCCTGACCACAGGTGTGAGTGCGTGTGCAGGGCTGGGGCTCTGCTCCCAACAGCCGGGCTGCTGTGCGCTCCTGCCACATACATAAGATCTACAGGGTTCAAAACTGTCTGAGACTCTGCCATGAGCTGCTCCTACATTCATGTTTACACACGCAAGAGAGAGGCATGACTTAGGTCTGAGGTTGATGATAGGTTAGGTTAGGTCCAATTTTCCTCTCCATTATCATTTTTATTTGCTTGTTTCTAAATAGATGCATGCAGATAGTGGTGTGTCTTTCCCACTCACCACGAGCATTAGAGAACTTTTATTCTCAAGTGAGCCTGAGAGGGTAAAGATTTTTGAACAAGATTTTTGAACCCATCTTCCCTATGCTGTGACAAGACTGGGCAGAGACCAGGGATGCTGGACACTCCACATCATAGGGAGGGAACAGAGATTTTAGGAAAGCAACCCAGAGTTTAAACTTTCTGCCTGGAGGGCATGCCGCACCTTCCATACGCTTAAATTCCACAGGTGATATAATTTATATTAAATGGGGCAGGTCCCAGCAGAAATCTGTGCCAGCGCCAGACAGAACAATTGCTTTGATGTGCACGTTTGAAAGTATCGTGGCTCCTACGTATGGATTTACGTACAAAGAGTAGAAAGATTTAGATGAACCTGCTAGTACTAAAGTTATTAAATTGCTAACATGTGATTATTGAATGTAATAAACATATTAAAGCTAATCTCTTTTTTGAAAAATTAAATCAACAGTTTAAAGGTAAGAAAAATTTAAGTCAGACAGTCTAATGGTTTGCTCAGTTACAGTTGCCGAGAAAAGAAAGCAAAGTGAACCCTCTGCCTGTGGGTGAGCTCAGAACCAAACCTTAGACGAAGGCAGGGTGTGTGTCACAAACGTAATCGTAATAGAATTTAGAGCCAAAGGGTATCGTCATTACTGTTTTGTAACAAAACTCCTTTTGCTGTAGTTTGGCCACATTGCAAGCTGCCCTCAATCTGCACAGCAGCTGGGTCCCAAGTCTGTTTGTAAACTATCTGGAAAGCAGAATAAATTTTCTCACTGAAATTACAATGGTTAAAATCATGAGTGTTTATTAAGTCCCCATTAGATGCCCAGAAGTTGCTAAAGATGAAAGTCCCTTCGGGGCAGAAACAGATGTGCAAACAAATAGCTACACCACTAGTGATGTAAAAAGATCCGGGGTGCTCAGGGGAGGACCACCTGCCCCACCTCCCAGCAACAACAGGGGCCATATTTAAGCCATTTTGAGGATGTAAAGAGGGTGATTAAGACACAGGAGACTCCTGCAGAAGACCTGAAAAAGGTGATGGTGAGTCTGGAGAAGGTGCTGGAGGTGAGGGGTGGCCTGGGGTGCACAGCCTGGTGGCAGGACTGTGGCTGTACTGGCGAGCGACCTAGCTGAGAACGGCTCCTAGGACAGCCCTGTGCCCACCCTGCCTGAGGGGGTGAGGGGGGCCCAGGGCACCTTCTACCCCACACCACAGCCCACCACGAATATGAGGTCATCTCCTACAAAACTCAGGGCAAATACACGTTTGGTCCACTTGACTGATTCGGCCTTTTTCTCCACAGTACAGTGTTGGCTTCCTCTGCATGCCTGGTTGGTAGGCTCCATTGATACGGTACCTGTTTTATTCAAAGGAGTAAGGACGGAGCAGTTCCGTGTAGAGAGGTGGCCAAGCCACCTTTGTTGAGACGGAACGCAGGATCTGACGGGACAGGCAGCATGAGACGGGGGTTGCCCAGAAGCAGCGGAGGGACTGGAGACGGTGCTGGGGCCCAGGTCACCAGGCAGCCCCACTGCTCAGCCCCGGGGCACCTCCCCCCAGAACCAGCGGCGACGCAGGGCGCTACCGAGAAACACCCCACTGCAAACACGCAGCTCCTGCCCAGCAACTTCCCACACCCTGGCCCCCGGGCCGCCTGAGCAGCCGCTCCCTCCCAGACACCTGTTCTCAGGCCACTGGGTAGTGAAGAGCCCCAAGAACAGCCCCGGATGCCCTTTCAGAGAAAGGCAAGATTCCTCTTTCCATTTCTCAGTCATTCCCCTCATGCTCAGTTGCTGCTGATCCCCTAACCTGGGAGGAATGCTGTGAGGCCCGAGCTCTCAGCCGTGACTCTGCCCAGCACTTTCCCCTTTGCCTGGACGTCACGTGCCGGGTTCCCTCCTGTATCAGCTGGATGTGCTGCCCACTCACCTCTGGGGTCAAGCGCTAGCTTCCCTGGCCCTGGCCAGGACACCATATTTGACATGAGCCTGTGGAATGACTGTTAGATGACGGTGTCACCTCTGAAGCTTGTCACTGCCTTATGAGCACGGCGGGTTCTGCCTTCTGTCCTGGGCGGGTAATGAAAGAGTAACACCCGCTCTGATGTTCAGCCTCCTGTGCTGTTTCTAACACCTCCTTCTCATCTTCTCTCGTGCCCGAGCCCTTCTCCTCTCCACGCCTCTTGTGGGCACCACCAGCTGCTCTGAGCACTGAACGCGACGGCTGAGAGAGCAGCGTGTGGCTGAGCCAGCTAGCGACCGGGAATCCGAGTGTTGGCAGTGGCAGGACCGCAGAGTGGGCTCACTGAGCTGCAGAAAGCAAAACCACGCCAGCAACAGACTCCTGCTCGGCTTCTCCCTCTAGGGCCACAGAGCACTGATCCCCACAGAGACGGCCACGACACGTGTCAAGGAAGGTTTCCGGTGGCTGCGCACACACCTGCGTAGGAACCGGCCTTCAAGAGCTCATATAAAATGGCAGCAAGTCTACCTGCCAGAAGAGGTGATTCCCCAGAGGCACTGACCCCCCCCCCCAGTGACCCCTGCCAGTCCCCTCTCCCCTCGCAGGACTGGCCACAAGAGGTGATCCCCAGGGGCACCGACCAGCCCCCTCTCCCCTCGCAGGACTGGCCCCCTCCAGCCACTGTGCCACGTGACCTCGGGCAACTTCCCGGCATGAGTTTAGCTGAGGGCTGAGGCCTAGCATTCAGGCACTATAAAAACGGTTTGCTGGATGTGGAGGAGAATTAGGACTTCAAAGACTCTCACTCTGTCAGATTAAATTAACATATGGAACAGCAACTGAGCTATGATTGGTATTCACAGCATCAGCTCTTTGGGAAGGGTCTGGCTGATTCTCAATACAGCTTGTTCACTGTTTGACGTGAA
The DNA here is from genome assembly GCA_963574355.1 of Loris lydekkerianus. NCBI lineage: Eukaryota > Metazoa > Chordata > Mammalia > Primates > Lorisidae > Loris > Loris lydekkerianus. Next base: position 18,027 of record CAUYPK010146859.1, on the reverse strand, counting down.
CTGTTGCTGATCTCTCTGGCGACTCGGGAGAATAGTTAATGCTCACAGTACAATGTGAAGTGTAAAAAGCCGAGTGCAAAATTGTATGTAAGGCATAATCTGCTTTTTCTAAGTGGGAGGGGTTCTATACTGTATTTAGTTTTTAAAAAATTCTTTACTTCATATTATATAAAAATTATAATATTAATTCTGACTTCTTCTGGGTAGCAGGATTAAGGCAACAATTTTACTTTATTCTGTGTTTTCATGAATTATCCAGAGTTTTTACACAGAATGTATTATTTTAACATCAGAAAAAAATATATAGTGTTTTATAGGGAAATATATATTTTTAAAGGAAAACATTTCTGATGTGAGCTGAGAGCACACTGAGGACTGTGCACACCCAGGGCCGCTGGCCTGCGGGGCTGTCCCCAGAACAAGGCCTCGAGGGCCGGCAACCCCACCCCACAGTGCGGGCAGTGTGCACACGGTTCCCACCCGGCTTGCTTTATTCACCTTTTTGTTTATTTTTCTTTTTACTCCTCCATGTAAAAAGTTAAGAAAATGAACAAAGTATTTGAATAATGGTAAGACTGTTTTTTTCCTGGAAGAGTAATGTTTCAACATACAGCAGCATCCTGTCGAAGAACCTTGGTAAAGATGGAAACAGAATAAAGCACATAAAGCGTTAAGAAGTAAACAATATTCAACTATTTTTGACTTACAAAAAGAGCGATTTCATTTGGCTTAACTGAACATATCCTTGTTGTAAATGCTCATTTTAGAGTTTACCCTGATGTCTCTGTCATACATATATATGTATAAACTTACTATAATCTATTCTCCAAATAATCAGAAAGCCTTGCCTGTAAAAAGTAAAAATTGGGACATGCATTTTAAAGTTTGATATAAATGACTATTTAACTGAAAGTTTTTAAATTTTTTTAATGCTGTTTCACTCCACAATTCACCTAACCAAAATCTGACTTGGCTATAGTTATATACATACAAAATGTTTATACATTTCAAAGTATAATACTAACAAATTAGTAGGTACTTTAATCCTCAAAATACCAAAATAATTGTTTGAATCAATTAATAGATAGCATTGTTCAGAATCATCAGAACAACCAGCTAGACGTATCACAACTATTCTGTTATACCTTGTCTCACTCATTTATAACACAGCGAGCCACACTTTAGCTATAAAGTTGCAACAACAGGGTGCACCTGTGACTCAGAGGAGTGAGGTGCTGGCCCCATATACCAGAGGTGGTGGGTTCAAACCTGGCCCTGGCCAAAAACTGCAAAAATAAATAAATAAAAATAAATAAAAATAAAGTTGCAACAACAGCAAACCAGGTAAAGAACAATTGCTAAAGAACTGGAGCAGGTGACTGTCACTGTCCTGATCCTGGTGTTCTCTATGATGGGAACTAGGACAGGTCATGACTGCATCTTCTAAGAAATGGCAGGCCGTTGATAGTGCTGGTATCAGAAGTCATTTTACAGCATGAGCCCTGCAGCTTGCCATGGCCAAATGGTCCCGTAAACACATCCAGTGCGGGAGCGCTCCAGTCACTCGCAGGCCACGTGAGCCCACAGACGGCCGCGAGTGAACATGAACCATGAGTCTGGGCTCTAGTCCCAGCCTCACCAGCCGTGAGCCCGGCCACGCTGAACAAATCTCCCAAGTCTCCCCAGCCCAGGGTCTTCTGGGAAACGAAGCGAGCGATTTAGAATCCTGATAGAGTGGTGACAGCACCGTCACCGCTGCTGACCATCCTTGTGGGGCACGCTTGGTTTTGCTGTTCAGTGTGGCATACCGGCAAACGTAATTTGGCCTCTCCCAAGTAAAACATTTCCCCGTTATCTCCACTAGGAAATCAAGAGGCTCTAGGCAGTTATCATGAGTGTAAACTCATCAGGTGTTGAGTCCTATTTCATTACAGCAACAAAAATGAACGTTATCTGCTCCTTCTCCACAGAAGCCTGTTCCTCACCCACCAGGAAGCTGAAGGGCCTGACGTCACTGTGGGCTCAGAGATCTGCAAGGTCTCGGCAGAGGGAGGGCACAAAGGGCCTCTCTAGGTCCCCAGACACCAGGGTTGACAGGGCTGCCAGAAACATTTTCCTAACATTTGACCTAAAAACACACTGACTGCAACACTGGAACCTTTTACGTCAGATCGTCCTTACAGCGGCTCCTGGTCGCCAGGACCCCCGCAGCCCTCACTGCTCGGCTGCGCCCCGTGCCCAGCTCCACGGCTTCCCCGGGACCACGTTTTCCCCACTTGTGCTGTTTTACCGTCGGCCTCTGCCTTTCTCCAAGGTTTCCTGCTAGTCTGCAGCTCATGTTGCTTCAAACTGACGGCCAAGAATACCTCAGCTGTTTAAAAACCCCAGGCTTCCTGGCACCTTCCGTGTGCACAGACCAGGCACATGCGCCCAGCTTCGTGCTGCAAGTTATCAGGCATCAGTGAAGTGATGTGAGCTTCAGCCTTTTAAATCATTAAAGACGCCAGGTCCAAGTTGTGCACTTTGTGGACAGCACACACACACGTCCCACATCAATATACAATGAAACACAAAGTCGCTGGAGGGACGGCATCCCAGCGACACCTCGGCTTTGGTGCTTGCTTCTGTGAAAACAATGGGCCAATAGCTGGAGCAGCATTTGTGGATAACGTACTCTCTCTCTTCCTTTAGATCATACTTCAGCTTGCTTTATTTTCTTCCTAATGTTACTACCCAGTTGATATAACTATTTCACTCCACAGATTTTTAGATGTAAAATTTTGAATTACTATTGATGAGTAGCACACTGCCCTTTTGTATGGGACGAGAAGACAGGGAGGAAATTGGACTTATCGTAGGCTACACTCAGCTGCATAATTAAATCCCACAGCACCAGCAGGGCAGAAGTGTGGCTGCAGCAGAGATGACCAGTGAGCTGAGAATATGTCCTCTTCTTTCTTCTGAATGCAAAGCGACCCCAGAGCACACTGCTGTCTGCTCCACATCCTCCTTCTGGCAGCTGTTTCCCAGGCGGTGCTGGCTCCTGCAGAAGGCAGGTCTGGCCCAGCTGCCTGTGCGTTTTGCTCTCACACTGGTTGATAAGCATTTCCCCAGGAATCAGAGAGAAAGGAGTATGCACTTTGTTTGTTTCCTTTTTCTCAAGGGCTCTTAAAAATAAAAATCTTGTCAGAAAAGTTTTTGAGTTTTTGAGTCAAAAAGATAGGAACTCAAATCTCACTCCCTTATTTATTACTAGTATAATTAATTCTGTGTAAAACGTCTCATTTTTGAGTAAAACGACGCTGAGCTCACCGAGTTCTTTCAGAGACTAGTTTTGAAGACAGTGCTTGGTACAGAACGTAGTGTGTAACAGGTGTTTGGTAGTGTTGCTTTTTTATATTCTATGGAATCTTATAAACTAAGATTATCAAAGAGCTTCCTAAATTTGTGCCAGTTTTCTTAAAAAATTGGAAATGGCTCTTGAGCTACTTATTTAGAATGGAAAAAAACAAAACAAAACACTTCTTAAAGTGGGATGGTCCATGTTGTGAACAGACATTTGCACGTGACCCTGAGAACAGTGACCAAGTATTTCTCACATCCGTGTGCAGCCACGTGCAGTTTGGTACACGGCTGGATAGCAGGAAATGAGCCGAGGTGAGTTTTTAAAAAGTAAGTTAGTCAACACCATCAATTTTTATCACATAAGAAATTAAACTTTGCGGGCTTCACATAAAAGACTTGGTTCTTATATACTTCAGTATATTTGATAGAAATACTTCCATTAGATTTTCAAGAACATAGTAAGCTGGTGGAGATTGCTTCTCTTTTCCAGGCAGGCATGTGTGTGCGTGCGAATGTGTGTGTATTTCATTCTGTTTGAAAGGTTTTGTGTCCTTTGGAGCCAAGCACAGGACTCGACAGAAACTTGTGAAAGGTTTATGGATTCAGGTCATAAGGCTTCACTATGTTTCACTATCTAGTAAATGTTTAACACCAGGTTCTCTGGGAAAAAGAAGGTGTGTGTATATACATTTACACAAGTTCATTGTAAATTTTGTCATATGAATACTGTATAGCAAACAATTTTAAAAAAGTAGTAATAAAATACATAATGCTCTATTTCTAAGGTCTACAGTTTCATTTGCTAAGTTTTGCAAAACTCAACGTCAGTTTTTATAATTCTATCACCAACAATAGTATCACAAACTCAGGCTCCAGACAAACGCTAGATTACTATTCAATTCAGTAAAGCTGGCTCGTGCCCTCAGCTAACAAGCACAGTAACAACATAGACTAGGTCATGTTTTCATTTACATCACAAGTAAGACTGACGTGAAACTCGCGGTTCACCAGCAGTGTGAGCGAGTGCCTCACTGACGTGGATCACAGCTTCTGAACACCCACAGAATTATTTCCTTAAATTTTACCTGGTACTCAAAAACATAAAGGCTACAAAGACAATACTCCGTTAAGTTTAAGTTGTATTATTAAAATTTTCTCAATAACTAAGTCTAGACAATCATCAGAACAATGTGCCAAGTCTTATTTGTAGCATTGGCCAGTGTCTGTGGTGTAAATGCTCCCACCGTGGTCAGTTTCAAGCTACCGTGTCATCACCAGACCCAGGCTGGGGAGGTGCTCAGCATCACAGCTCCATAGAGCACCTTCTCCACACAAATACAACCAGCACTCTAAGAGCTTAAATGATAGTCTAAAAATATATTTGGAAAGGGCCAGCTTTGCACAGTATTTGATTTTAACATAATTATTTAATTATAAATTTATATACATTAATTTTAATAGCTGTGTTTAATAATAAGCTCACAAAAATTCCTCCAAATTTAATAATAGCTTCCAATAATAGCTGTGTTAATAATAAGCTCACAAAAATTCCTCCAAATTTAATAATTGCCTCCAAGATGGCCCCAAAAACCCCTTACAAACTCTAGTGAACTCGAGTAAACCTAGCTTTACCTGTGAGTAGATGAATTCGGTAATTGTGTTCAGAAATAGCAAGCCCGTCAACTACAAAAGTTGGGCTAGTTTTGTCCTTGGTTGTCTCTTTGAGAATAGGAAAAAATAAAATTGTTCCTGTGGGCTCAGCACCCCACCTTGTGTTGTGACTGCAGCCCACGGCCAGTCTCCTGGGCCAGGGCCACCGTGTGGCTACTAGGAGGGAAGTCAGTCTGAATCGGGCTGGAGGTTTTGGTCTGATATGCTCTAAGCTCTGACACTCAGCTATGCTGGGGACAAGGAGCAGGTTCTACCTTGCTGGAAAACACCCAGAAAGGAGTCTGAGAGAAGAATCTGACCACAGCCTGGGGAAGAAAGGAGCCCTCGGAATACAGTGACCATTTCAGTGAGAGCCGGTGCTTCCTGACAAGCTCTCCACACACAAGTCTAGGGTGCACAAGAGTAGAGAGATGGATAATTAGCATCTTCCCTTTCTACTGGAGAGGGACCAGTAACAGAAATAACCCAGGGAGACCTCAATTCAAACAAAGTTTTCACTGACTACAGAGTAAACATGACCCAATTAATTTGTTAACAGTGATGAGCAAAATGTTCTAAACTACATAAACAAAAATAACACAGAATAGATAATGAAGTAATTATCCCGTAGGTACTACCCTATCAGGCCTTTGGGAAAATTGAAATGACTGACGTGTACCATTTCCCCCCAACTCTGACTTCAGGAGCAGCAAAACGCCAAGTGCCAGGAAGCTGCCTAGGTGGCGAAAGGGCTAGAGGCCAAGTATGAGCAGGCAGTTCACGATGGACCAGAAACAAAAGCTTTCCTAGGATAAAGGGGGATATGTGTAATTAAAATGAAAACTGTGCAAGATAAAACATCTTCAAACCTCATAATACAAATAACAGCATCTGAGAATCAGTCACTTTCTTCCTCAGAATATAAAATCCTAAAGGGTACAGACCATGGTAGGATGTCCAGAATGCAGAAAACAGTCAAAAAGGAATGAGGCTTTCCTTACTCAGCATTCAGAAAGTTGGCCCGAATGTTCCCATCTAATTTCCTAGGCTAAAATTATTGTCACTCAGGCTAGAATTACTGTCATCCAGAGTTAAACTTGATTCAAATCCTCATCTCCAGCCTTTTGCTATGACAGAAAACACCCCACAATTACCCTATCACAGGCTGATTTTCCAAAGTGTGTCCTGTGGAATAAGACAGAGGAACGGTGGGGTAATGGAGCAAATTCCCCAGTAGGGAAGCTGGGGGTGGAAGTCATCCTAGGGGAGAATGTTAAGTGTGGACTCTACAAAGAATAAATAAACATTGGAAAGGACTTGGCTCCCAAATGTACCATAAACCACAGCATATGAAATATAAGGATAGATGGAAACATTTGGACATTTGATGAGACTTTCAAGTTTTCATCTGTTCGGAACCACCAGTTATGAACCAACAGGAAGTCAAGGAAGGAAGAACGGAGCCAAGGTACAGTTCCAGGAAGGGAAATGCAACTCTGCTGTCCTTGAATGCTTAGACTGATAACTGACCTGACTCAAGTCTCAAGGGGAAGTAACAGCACATGTGCCAGGTCCTAGGAAGGAGCATGGACTAGTACAGGGGGGCAGCACTGGGCACCACAGGAGCGCACTGTGTGAGGCTGCTAATAGCACAACCAACGCAACAAACCTGGGGCCCACTACGCAAGGACCCCTGAATAGTGAGTAACACAGATACCTAAGAACCATGATCTGGAGAGAATACACCTGGGGCCAACAACGCATGGACCCCTGAACACTGAGTAACACAGATACCTGAGAACCATGAGCCAGAGTACCCACACCTGGGGCACACCACGCGTGGACTCCTGAATAATGAGTAACACAGATAACTGAGAACCATGACCCAGAGTAGATACACCCAGTGTCCATCTCACATGGACCCCTGAGTACTCTCCAGAGTAAATATGTCCAGCGCCTACCACTGATGGACACCTGAATAGTGGGTAACACAGATATATGAAACCCCAGGATGCTTTCCTAATGGGAAAAGATGCCTCTAACCAAATTCAGAGCCAGGTCCTGGCTGTGCAGGTGGTATTGGCCACTGCTGGCTTCCCGCAGGCTGGGAAGTTCCACTCTTCCAGCTGCAAAGTCACTCAATGTAGCTGTGAATGCTGCGTTTGGTATTAACAGTGAGCTCTCGTGGGTATCATAACAAACAGTATTAGGCCAAAGCAAAACCCAGGAGAAAAGCAACCAAGTGCTGCTTCACTGAGGACAATCACTTTCTACTCTGCTGCACAAGCTGCCAAACCGTTTTTCTCTGCCTTGCTTGTAGCAGTGGACACTCAGGAGTGTACTGAGCTGGGGACTGTGAGCTGCACACAGGATCTGCACCGCTGGTGAGAAGCTGGCCGCTGTGGCTGAGACTCCTACTGAGAGGCCCACACTTACCCTGGAGGCCGCAGCAGGGTTAGCGCAAGGACGTAACATCAATGGCTGTGGAATCATGACACTTTGGTGCTCTCTTCTCTGACAGGGGAGTTTGTCGTCGTATTTCTTCAGTAGAAACGATGAGTGCTGCCCCTCACCTGCCTCCCTGGCCTCGTGTCCCTCTGACCTTTCCAGGCCTTCTGGCCACTGCTGCCTTGCAGCTCTCCTGGCCCTTCCCTTTTTGTCTCTTTGCCCAGGCCCCAGTGTTAGAACAGAACATTGGAGAAAACGTGCCCAAAGGAGGCTGAATGCCTCACCAGGATGCCTAAAGGTTTACTGATTCTAAAGGTACAAGACAGAGATTTCCATCTGAAATAAGAAAATTTAAAAAATTTTCTCAGCTACTTAAAAAAAATGTAGATGACATGATTGTGTGTTCTCTGGTTAGTGATGTTCATTTCTCTTATCAAAGAATAGCGTTAAGTCACCTAAATTAGTTCCAAGGCTATTTTTTCACTTGGTCACTATTGTAGGAGTCAGGTTTCAACCAACTAGTTTTGGCTTCTTTGAGTTGAACAGGACACAGGCGACACCGATGGTGACTGAGCTGCCAGCCCGCCCGCACGCAGGAGGACCAGGCAGTGCCCGTCCCTGCTCGACACCGATCTGAACTGCCAGACACTTGTGGTAATCGGGTGCAGGTTGTGGGAAGGCCCCAAGGCTCCTCACCAGGGTCCACAGGCAGCACAGGCCGGCTGCTGCGGGGCAGTGTATGGTATCACCTTCTGCCCAACAAGTCCTGCCATTGGCCACCGAGGGATGAGAAGCCGCCCCCTGAGGTCAGGGGTCTGTTCTAGAAATGCCATGCTGTGCACAAACGTCAAGAGGAGACTGCGAGGAAGGAGGGACGACAGGGAGGAGGAGGGAGAAGGCCCCACACCCCACAGCATCCGGGGTCTTCTGCTAAGGTGCCCAGTTCTGTTTATCATGAAAAGGGCCCATTAATGCCTCAGCCCCATCAAACACCAGCCCGGCCCATGCATGGCACCTATCAGGGCCCAGGGCAAATCCAGTGATGAGAGGGAATTTGCCAAAAGGCCTTTGTAGCTGAGAAAAATGCCCACTCCAGAGAGGAATGCAGAGAATTCCTGGAGCACAGGCCTTTCTTTGTTGGCAGCCTGGCGGTATTCTGGAGCAAATAAAAGGAACAAGAATGGGATCTCAGATGCAACGAACATTTGATGAAAATGGTTTTCAAAGGCCTCCTTGAAACATTTCGTTTAAAATATAAGTTCCCAAATGACTACTCTGATGAGGATGAGCTGCAAGACACCCTCCCAGAACACCACCTCACGTGTGGAGCACAGTCCAGTCAGCTCTCCTTTGTCCTGCTGAGTTAAACAGTAAGCCAAAGTTTAAACGTTACCGATAAGGAGACACACACACACACTCCCCTCGCCTTACTGACAGAACAAACTGTGATTTAGCAAAACACAAAAGCACCGGGCGAGGCACCAAGGAGGCATGAGGCATGTGACACCAGACTGTGCACAAACCACCACAGACCAGCAGACCAGAGCGAACACCAGCATGCGCTGAGCTCTCACCACCATCACAATGTGCACAGGACCAGCCAGAAAGCAAACCTGCTGGGCAGATCACCAAGGATGAGGCAGGGACACTACGGCAAAGGGCTGAGACACGGGTAAGCTTTGCTTTCATCTCTGCAGTGCATGGAGTGGTAGCAGTGCTGAAGGCCCAACGAACACATGGCAACCACGGCGGCCTCCGTGGTCCCCACCAGACAACGGCTGGGTTCCCCAGCACAGGGACGGCAGTGCTGGGCCCACCACGCCTCCCTTAGTCAGCCTTCCAAGAGAAAACACAACCTTTCGGCTTTTTGTGGGGGGAAGAAACTGAAATAATAGAGGGTCACAAGCTAAAGGCACATGGCTTTTTAAACCCAAGGCCTCAGTCGTCATTGGCAAGGCATCTGGTACATCTGACTTTCTCATTTCTCTCAAAAGTTTTTTCCTCTGCTCCAAAGGCCTAAACAATTTTAATGACTTTTCTGCACAATGTGCCCCTAAGTGTAATACCTTTCCTCATAAATCTTGTTATAGACTTATTTTATGTTCCATTTTAACGTTTGCTGGGTTGAGGGAGGAGCAGAGTGATAATCATGTAATTCTAGTTGAAGGTTTTCCTCCCCTTTCTCCTGGGCTGAAATCTAATAAAATATTATTTATTTGCATCCTTGGAGAGCCGTTCACTAACATTTTTCAAAACCGTAGTAAAGTGGTTGCAAAGGTGGTGTCTTTATTGCTTTGCAAATGTTCATTTTATAATTTGTTTTAAATGGCAGTTTACTGGTACCAGTGGATTAACATTATAAAGCTGTATTAGGATGCAATTTGGAGTACACACAACAAATGCAAACCTCTGGACTGTGCTTCTCCACAGTTACTTCTCATTTGCCCACGTAACCATATAAAACATTTCTCCCAGACTTCCCTTCCAAATAATTGAGCAAACATAATTGTTGGGTTATTGCATCACTGTTTATGGCCAACCTTGCCCTTTCTAAGAGTCACTCCAATAAGCCTCTACCTTCGGGTGTACTCCCATAAAGTTCATGCATCTGTGCACCAAAAGGGAGGGTCTGCTTTACTTCTGCATCATTAAATGTATAGCTTTGCAAACACTAATGAATACAATATTTTCTCAACATGCATCATGGCTTGAAAAACAATTGGCATACTTTCCTGATGAATTTTGCAAATTTCCTCCTGTGTCTGGACTGAAAAGCTTTATTATTAAAGTTGTTATGAATAAAATGCTTAGTTTTGCCAATGTAAAAAAAAAAAAAAAAAAAAAATCCATTTGAAAGTCATGTCCAGAGCAGAAATCAGTTTAAGCACAGAGCAGAATAATTGCTCTGTAAGACCCTGATTCAGGATTCCCTGTAAACGGAGGACACCCTCTACCATGACAGAGTCCTCTGAAATCTTGCCAAGTGCATAAATTCCGGAAACATCTTCTAAAAGATAAGGATGAGCTTGGAAAATTGATCATCAAAGAAATGTGCATTGCCTATAAAATACCCCCCCCCCCCCACAGGCCCCACGCACACAATTTTCATTTGCCAGATCCTTTTTCACAAATCCAGCAGATGGTAGAGTTTTAAAACCAAGTTTTTCAAACGGCAATCTGATTTTCAATTTAAAACAGAATCCTCAACATGTTAGGAAAAAAGTGCCATGGACATAATACAAACACGGAGGCTTATGACTGGAGCAAGGGGGGAGGAGGAGAATCCATAACAATTGTGAATTCAAAAACATAATGCCAAGTGTTAGCTGTATAAATTTTTACTCCTTTGTATCTTTTTTATACTACAAAAAAAGCAAAACAAACGAACATTCTCCATCAGCTAGTGACATTTCTGGGTGCTCTGGGGAGAAACACACAGTGCTGAGGAACTGGGAGCTGCGGAGACCGTGCTCTGGGAAGAGCCAGAGTCAGACGCCATCTCACTTTCTGTCCTCTTGGAAGATTCAAACTCTGCCAACACCTGTCTCCTTCAATCTTCACTCCCCAGAACTAGAACAATCAGTGGCCTCATTAGACTTGTGGAGCTCGGGCTCTGACGTCTTTTCACAGCAGAGATTCTCCCCGTGACCTGCAGCATAGCTCTGTGCCCTGAAGGTCAAGGTGAAGCAGTCCTGATGGCTGCTGGAACCCACTGAGGCCACTGAGGATGAAATATCCCAAAGCAGGAGGTGGTTTCAAAACTAAGTTGTTTTGTACCATTTGCAAAAAGTAACAGACAGGTGTACCCTCAGGAAGAAAAAAGAATAACTTTGAAGAGACCAAAACTTTAACAAAAGAGATTATCTGTGCTTTTCACATGTATCCGTTTGGCCTCAACTCTACAACACAGAATTCTGGACTGCCCTGTCACAGCAGATCTTGTCATGAAACCAAGTGCCTCAGGTTTCCGCTGTGACCACACTGCTGCAGAGGGACAGTGGGTGCTGCTGTGAACAAACTGGGTCTTGCTGGGGCCCTTAAAGGTCCTCCTACACCAGCAGCAACTAGAAAGCCAAGCTGTAATTCCACTCTCCTCGTGCAGAACCTGTCTCACCTTCGGCAGGAAGTGGGGGCTGAGTCAGTGGGGCATGACTACCACAGGCGTCTGTGGCCAGGCGCAGTGTGGCCATCACCATAAATCTGTCACAGACACACTCACAGAGGAAAAGGGACTTCCACACACTGCACTCTTTACACTATTGATGCAGATACAGATTTATGACACACGGGAAGCAGAGAGCCTTTGAGCCAGAGGGGCCCCGTGACTCAAGGCCGTTTTGTAGGATTCCACGGCTTGAAAGAGCTACACATTTATAACTGTGCTTGAAGCCAGCCCCTTCTAGCCCCGGGAGGCAGCACCATTTGGTTGAAGTAAAACCAAGGACTTTCCCCGCAGCTGGCCAGCTCCAGTTTTAACAACAGGATGCACGGGCTGAGAACGGCCGAGCATCACGTATTGCTCAGGGACCCTTCCCCAGCGATGCTATCCCCATGGAGGAGACGCACTCAGAGATGATGAGCTCTGCTTTGACGAGCTCCCTTGCTTTGTTCACTCAAATGCAGACGATACTTAAACACAGTTCAACTGAGACCCTAAGAAAAGTGTCTGAAGTTTCAGGCAAGAAAAGAAAAAAAGAAGGCAGCTAGAAGTAAATGCAAAACCGGCCCAGAGTTGGTGTTAATTAATTGAAAACACAATGGCAGAGCAGCCCTAATAGAAGACTTCCTCCGCGCAGCTAGCATCTGATTCAGGGAGTGACTCAGTCAGTAAAATCACAGTTGGGCCGACTCTCGTGGGGCTGGCAGGCCAAGTTCAATATTTTCCCTGTGAGGCATGCTTGTACTATAAAAAGAATGTGATGTTTGAAAATGAGTGTCTCTGCTCTGTGTGCTGGCATTAAAAGCCTTTCCGAGCCCTCCCGCCACGTTGTGAGCGTACTGTATGAATCACAGTCATGTGACGAGCACCTCCCTGCCAAATTCTTTCATGCTGCTACCACGGCATGTTCCCTCTTAGGTTTCTGCCAGCAGCCGCTGTCCTCCAGCCAAGACCATCAGCGTGCATGTCCTGGAGAGGCCGAGCGCTCCGCCCAGAGTCACCCGTGAGGAGGGAGGAGGAGCAGACTGCGACTGACTAAGGAGGCAGGGAGGGGACACAAGGCAGCTGAGAGGAGGCAAAGGGGCTGCAGAGGGAGGACAAGACACCTAGAAAGGGGGCTGCCTTTGGGGAGAGCAGCCTCCGTGATGCCGGGATCTGGCCGGGCTCATTGAATGCACGCTGTCACGCAGTACTCCTGAGAAAGGATCACTAACATCATGGGTGAAGAAAGTGAGGCCCGCTGGCGTGAGGTGACTTGCTGTGGCCACACAGCAAAGGGCAGCAGACTTGGGCGGCAGCCCAGGCTCTGCCAGCACTGGTTCTATGGCTCAAACCTGGTTAATATTTATGCCACTCTCTCACTCCCAACTGTGCACACCACCACTTTCCACAGTACATGTTTACGAAAATATTTGTCAGCCAGACTAACAGCACAGGACCAATCTTCCACAACCGTGACCGCAGAACCAGCCCCACGCCTGACAGTCTTCCCCAACGCTGCTCCAGGGTCTCCACGGGAACTGGGAGAGTGAGCAGAGGAAAACATTATTGTAGTCCAACATCATGAATCACTCCTGATGGAGCCACTCAGCCTTTATCCCCTCCTCACATCTGCGTCTCCTTTGGGCTCATTTATTGCTGTGGTTAACTATAGATTAATCGACTTGCCAGTTTTCTGGCTGAGTCTCCTGTAAGCTTTGCACTGTCTGGCCCCTAAGAGGCAGAAATGCACCACGGCACCAGGAAGCTCCCTGGAGTCTCAGGGCCTGTTTACCCCAGGCTTCCTAAACGGCCTGCTGGGTACAAGGGCTTGGGGTCAGACCGGTGTCAGAGGGGCCGTGCCTGACAGCAGAGACAACTTGCTCCAGTGGATGCAGGCAGAGGTGAAGCCGCCACAAACATGCTGAAGCAGCAAGAAAGTGGTCCTCCCGTCCAGAGCTCTGTCCACGGGAGAGGGCTGGGGTGGGGTCAGCAGGGAATGATGCTGACGCATGAGTCAGTTATGCAACGTGGCTGCCAGGAGGGAGCAAACACAAGCTCTGTGGTCCCCAACCCCTGTGACGGGCACCAGGACCAGGCTGTGGCCGCACAGCAGGAGGTAGAGCTTCCTCGGTGCTGCTCACAGCTGCTCCCCATCACTGCGTCCCCGCCGGGCTCTGCCTCTGGGAGGTCCATGGCATTAGCGTTCCCTGCTGCAAACCACGGAGTGGTGCAGGCTGCGGCTCAGCTCCTGAGGAGACACCTGATGTTGGGAGGTGGGGATACGATGTCTCAAAGCATCCTGAAACATCCCTACCCACCCCCCCCCCACCTACCAAAAAAATTATCTTCCATGAAACTGGTCCCTGGTGGCAAAAAGGTTAGGGGCCACTGCTGTGCATCTGAAGCAGCATCAGAAACACAGAATTTAGAGTCACCCTGGACAATGGCCTTGGTCTTCTTCATAATTGATCAAATCACAAGAACATGTTGGTGACAGATGAAGCAGAATTCTGAAAGGACTCTACACCAAGACCTATTCACTTAGTCACCTAACAAGCACACGCGTCTGCCGTTACGTCGCAGGCCCCAGTGAGGCGGGACACTCAGAAATACACACAAGGCGGCTTCTGCCCCACCGGGGTTAAGCAATTGGGACAACACATTTTAGGCCCTGGGCCTAAAACACTGCTCTATGCTCGGAAACCACTAGCTTCGTGGGTGAGAATTTTCCAGACTTGGCCAATTCTCACTTGGCTCAGTTGTTTTGAATGTTCTTTTATTTAATTTTTTATTGGTACATAATATGATGTACGTAGTTTCTATTATTTGTGTACTCGGGGCCCCATCAACTTTGCTTAGTGTTTTTTGCTGATGAAATTAGCAGAGGGAAATGAGTGAGTCTCTCTGCTTCTCTACCGTGGATTGGTGACAACGCGGTTGTCGTACGGACCCACATTAGTAGTAATTATGAAAGAAAGGAAAGTGGGTAAGAAAAAGTGGAGATAGACGGAGTCTCCTTCAGGGAAGGCGGCAGGAGAATTTCCCAGCGTGATCTGCCAGGGATGTGGGCCACATAGGACATAGGCCACAAACCTGACACGCAGATGCCTCCCCGCCCGGCTCTTCCCCGGCTGCCTATTGAGTCCCCAGCAGGGCACGTCACCACTCTGTACTCTGGCTTCATCATCAGCAAAATGAGATGACATTGCGTCTGCCTCACCGAGTTACTGTGACAAAGAAACGGGGTGTCCTCACCGCAGCCCCGGTGGGTACGTTCCCGTGACTTGTGCACTTTCAAGCTAAGACTTGTCAACTGCCCCCCTCACCTCTCTACAGTCAGCACAATTCATTCACTTCCTGCAAAGCCAGAACGTTCTGTAATAGAATGTTCCACACCTCACTAGCTGAGTGTACTATGTTTTCAGTTAGCGTTCCTGGAATGGAAGCTCTCTAGCACACTCACAGGTTATCTGCAGGTGCATCTGTGTATTTATTTACTAGATCTGTGTTTCCTGCATATGTATCATAATGGGTCCTCTCTGGATGTGTTCACCACAACTGAGCATCCTTGACTCAGCATTCTGTCGGCAAAGAGAAGGAACAAACCCCAGATCACACTGGCAGCTCGTTCTGAGGTTGGTCTCATCTGTGGGAAGGCACCCTTTCTTCTTTTCTGGGACTTGAGGGAAAAAATACTGATCCTGTATTAATTACAACATTAAGTCTTACCAAAATCCAAATGAAAGTGCGAAGTATCTAGCTGGACACTGGAGTTCATGTGACAAGGGTAATAACAAGGTTTAGGAGATTAAAATGAATGCATTATCTCTTTTAAGAAATGTTTAATACTTTGGATATGTTGACATCAACGGGGGGGGTGTGTGTGACAAAATAAAATAATAAAATAAGAAATTACGCACATTGTTCTTCTTGCTAGGATGGACGCAAGCTCCCAACTGGTGGGCAGAGCACAGGACAGATGAGCTGAGCTCGCTGTGCCCACACGGGAGGGGAGCCCTGTCCCCCGTGTCATGGCTGCACTAAGAGCTCACACTGTCCCCACACGGGGAGGGGAGCCCTGGCCCCCGTGTCATGGCTGCACTAAACGCTCACACTGTCCCCACACGGGGAGGGGAGCCCTGGCCCCCGTGTCACGGCTGCACTAAGAGCTCACACTGTCCCCACACGGGGAGGGGAGCCCCGGCCCCCGTGTCATGGCTGCTCTAAGAGCTCACAGTGTCCCCACAGGGGGAGGGGAGCCCCGGCCCCCGTGTCATGTGGGCAATTAGAGCTCACACTGCCCACACGGGGAGGGGAGCCCCGGCCCCCGTGTCATGGCTGCACTAAGAGCTCACACTGTGCCCACACGGGGAGGGGAGCCCCGGCCCCCGTGTCATGGCTGCTCTAAGAGCTCACACTGTGCCCACACGGGGAGGGGAGCCCGGGCCCCCGTGTCATGGCTGCTCTAAGAGCTCACAGTGTCCCCACACAGGGAGGGGAGCCCCGGCCCCCATGTCATGGCTGCACTAAGAGCTCACACTGCCCACACGGGGAGGGGAGCCCCGGCCCCCGTGTCATGGCTGCACTAAGAGCTCACACCGTGCCCACACGGGGAGGGGAGCCTCGGGCCCCTGTGTCATGGCTGCACTAAGAGCTCACACTGTGCCCACACAGGGAGGGGAGCCCTGTCCCCCGTGTCATGGCTGCACTAAGAGCTCACACTGTGCCCACACGGGGAGGGGAGCCCCGGGCCGTGTCATGGCTGCACTAAGAGCTCACACTGCCCACACGGGGAGGGGAGCCCTGGCCCCCGTGTTACGGCTGCTCTAAGAGCTCACAGTGTAGGCACTCTGTTCAGATTTAGTGGATGAATCAATGACTTAAAGATATAAACAAAGTTTTATTCAAAGGCTCCCCTTTTAAGAAAACATTTGTGCCTTTTCAACTCACAAATTATACCCTATGTCCCTGAACTGCCACAGAAAAGGGGATTAATAACATCAGAAAACCAACTGCTATTTCTTATCATCTGAGTACAGTGCTGTGTGCAAATGAGGAAGGTCCAGAGGAAACACTAACGGACACCCTAAATGCTGATTGATGCCTTGGGGTTAAAGGCATCGAAGAGGCCATCAGAGTAACAAACACAAATGTTGATGCTTTAAAAATAAAAATAGAAGAGCTATATTTATGGCAGGCTAATATCTGCTAGCAAGATATCTTATCGGAGAGGGTCTAGTAATTGAGCGCCAAAGAATCTTTACTATTCAGTGATTTTAATTAAGAAGTTAAGATCTGAGTAACTATTGTTCTTTAAGATTTTTAGAATCGGGCTCTCACAGCCATTGCAGTGCATTGAGCTCCATAGAGACAGCACCAGGGCAAGTGAGAGCCGGACGGGCACTGGGCGACTCTGTGCCTCGCTGAGGAAAAATAACTAAACATGGGCAAAGGAGATCCTAAGAAGCCGAGAGGCAGAATGTCATCATGTGCGTTCTTTGTGCAAACTTGTGGGAGGAGCACAAGAAGAAGCACCCAGATGCTTCAGTCCACTTCTCAGAGTTTTCTAAGAAGTGCTCAGAGAGGGGGAAGACCATGTCTGCTAAAGAGAAAGGAAAATCTGAAGATACGGCAAAGGTGGACAAGGCCCGTTATGAAAGAGAAATGAAAACCTATATCCCTCCTAAAGGGGAAACACAAAAGAAGTTCAAGGATCCCCATGCACCCAAGAGGCCTCCTTCAGCCTTTTTCTTGTTCTGTCCTGAGTATCACCCAAATATCAAAGGAGAACATCCTGGCCTGTCCATTGGTGATGCTGCAAAGAAGCTGGGGGAGATGTGGAGTAACACTGCTGCGGATGACAAGCAGCCTTAGGAAAAGAAGGAGCAAAGCTGAAGGAAAAATACAAAAAGGATATTGCTGCATACTGAGCTAAAGGGAAGCCTGATGCAGTGAAAAAGGGAGTGGTCAAGGCTGAAAAAAGCAAGAAAAAGAAGGAGGAGGAGGAAGATGAGGAGGATGAAGAGGAGGAGGGAGATGATGAAGATGATGATGAATAAGTTGGTTCTAGTGCAGTTTTTTTTTCTTGTCTATAAAGCATTTAAACCCCCTGTACACAACTCACTCCTTTTAAAGAAAAAAAATTGAAATGTAAGGCTGTGTAAGATTTGTTTTTAAACTGTACAGTGTCTTTTTTTGTATAGTTAACAGCTACCGAATGTGTCTTTAGATAGCCCTGTCCTGGTGGTATTTTCAGTAGCCACTAACCTTGCCTGGTACAGTCTGGGGTTGTAAATTGGCATGGAAATTCAAAGCAGGTTCTTGTTGGTGCACAGTACAAATTAGTTATATACGGGGATGGGAGTTTTTTCATCTTCAGTTGTCTCTGATGCAGCTTATACGAAATAATTGTTCTGTTAACTGAATACCACTTTGTAATTGCA
>CAUYPK010146858.1:0-11586 GCA_963574355.1 Loris lydekkerianus | reverse complement strand
AGGGTATATGTGAAACTTAGTAAATGTGGAATGTAAATGTCCTGGCACGGTAACTGGGAAAATGCCAGGAAGGCTATGTTAACTATTGTGATGAAAATGTGTCAAATGGTCTGTGAAGCTAGTGTATGATGCCCCATGATCTTATCAATGTATGCAGCTATGATTTAATAAAAAAAAAAAAAAAAATCTAGAACAAGACAAAGATGCCCACTGTCACCATTGTTATACAATATAATACTGGAAGTTCTAGCTAGAGCAGTCATACAAAAGAAAGAAAGAAAAGGCATCCTAATTGAAAAGGAAGAAATATAATTATTCTTGTTTGTAGATGATATGACCTTATATTTAGAGAAATTTAAAGACTCCACACAAAAAAAGGATTGGAACCAATAAATTCAGTAAAGTAACAGGATACCAATGTCATTAGTACATATATACCCAGAATAACAAAAATCATTTTACCATAAAGATATTTTCACCAGAATATTTATTTCAGCTCAATTCATAATTGTCAAGTTGTGGAAGCAACTTAAATGCCCATCATCCCTTGAATGGATCAACAAACTGTGGCATATGTTTGGAGTACTATACAGCCATAAGAAAAGCTGAAAACTTTACATATTTTACATTTACCTGGATAGAGTTGAAACACATTCTCTTTAGTAAGGTATCTCAAGAATGGAAACAAAAATTCAATGTACTCACTAATACGAAACCAATATAGAAATAATAGCATGTCCACACCAACAATTAAACACAAATATAGTCTAGCAACATGGAGGGAAGAGGAGGGAGTGAAGTGAAGGGGAGTGATTGGAAGGAGGAAGGAGGGCAATTGGCGAGATCTCACCTAATATACACAATGTGAGGGTGTTTAGCACGGCCCTAGGTCAAGAGCTCAACTACAACTTGAACTTTACCTTGAAAGTGAAAACAATTAACCCTCATATTAATTTAAAATTAGAAAAATAGCATTTCTATATGCCAACAGTACACAATATGAAAAAGAAACTAAGAATCAAAGTCCATCTTTAACAGCTACAAATAAAATAAAATACCTTGGAATAAATTAATCAAAGGAGTGAAAGATCTCTATAATGAAAACTATAAAACATTGATAAAAGAAATTGAAGAGGATACAAAAAACAATGAAAAGATATTCCATGTTTATGGATTAGATTAAAATGTCCATACTAGCCAAAACAGTCAACAGATTCAATATAACCCTATCAAAATACCAATAACATTCTTCAGAGAAATAAAAAGAGTAATCCTAAAATGTGCATGAATCCAGAATAGCCAATGCCATTGTGAGTCAAAAGAACAAAACTAGAAGAATTACATTACCTGACTTCAAATTAAACTACAGAGCTATATTAACCAAAACAGCATGGTACTAGCATAAACACAAACACACGAACCAATGAAACACAATAGAAAACCCAGAAACAAAATCCACACATCTTCAGTGAACTTATCTTCAACAAAGTGGCAAGAACATACAGTGGGGAAAAAACAGTTGCTTCAATAAATGGTGCTGGAAAAACTGGATATTCATATGTAAAGGAATGAAACCAGACCTTTATCCCCTACCATATACAAAAATAAAATCAAAATAGATGAAAGACTTATATCTAATACCTGAAACTGTGAAACCACTAAAAGAATACATTGGGGAAAGGTTTTCAAACATTGGTCTGGACATGGATTTCTTAATACCCACAAAGCACAGACAACCAAAGCAAAACTGGAGAAATGGGATACATTGAGCTAAAAAGCTTCTGTACAGCAAAGAAACAATCAACAAAAGAATAAAACAACCCACAGAAACAGACAAAATATTTGGAAACTACCTATCTGACAAAGGATGAATAACTGTAATATTTAAGGAGCTCTAACAACTTGATAGAAAAAATTAAGTAATCTGATTTAAAAATGGGCAAAAGACCTGAATAGACATACAAATACAAATGACCAACACGTATATGAAAACATGCTCAACATCATTAATAATGAGAGAAACATTACTGTTTCCATTACTGTAGTTTCCATTACTGTAATGGAAACTACAAGGAGATATCATCTCCGCACTGTTAAAATGGCTTTTATCAAAAAGGCAGACAACGCTGAATGTTAAAGAGCATGTGAACAAAGGGAACCCCTTGCACACAGTTGGTGGGAATGTAAATTAGTGCAGCCACTATGGAGAAAACTATATAGTTTACCCCAAAAAATAAAAGTAGAACTACCATGTGAAAAATATTTGATAGGACAGCAAAGTGACTATAGTCAGCGGTAAGTTAGGGTACACTTTAAAATAACCAAAAGAGTAGAACTGGAATGTTCCTAACACAAAAATAAATTATATAAATGTCTTAATACAATAACTAAGAAAATGCCATTTAGGCTTAATGTTAACCAGTTTGATGAAAATACTTCAAATTGTATATAAAACCAGCACATTGTACCCCATGATTACATTAGTGTACACAGCTATGATTTAATGATAATGAAAAAGAATAGAATAAAAATTAT
Organism: Loris lydekkerianus; assembly: GCA_963574355.1. NCBI lineage: Eukaryota > Metazoa > Chordata > Mammalia > Primates > Lorisidae > Loris > Loris lydekkerianus. The sequence continues at coordinate 9,051 of CAUYPK010146858.1, read as the reverse complement.
TGCTAATTACTTACATTTCTATTAGTATTAACATTCAGCTATCAGAAATAAGATATTTTAGTCAAGAATTAAGTACCTCTGGAAAGTCACTTTCCACGTGGAATTATTTAAGAGTCTACTTTGTACCGGCTTAGGACTTTATAAGCCAAATGTCATAATGGTAGGGAAATAAAGAGAGCTATGTTTTGTGTTCACTTGTAATAAACTAGAAATCCAAACTAAAAATAAATAAATAAAATAACCAAAAGAGTAGAACTGGAATATCCCTAACACACACACACAAAAAAAATGATAAATGCCTGAGGTATTGGACACCCCACTTACCCTAATGTGATTAATTCAAATTTATGCCAATCAAAATATTACATGTATCCTATAAAAATATACAACTTTTATATACCTATAAAAATTCAAAATTTGAAAATGGAATTTAATTTTTTTAAAGGCATATTCTGTTGTCCCTGGGTCTGGATGATAGAGTTCCAACCTTCCCACCATTGTTACCCATGTGAGCATTATGATCTCTTTGAAGCAGGACTTTTGGTGGAAGTGAATCTACAGAGCCCATAAAACCATGTTGTTTGCTTGAAATATGCATCTTAATACCCTCAGAATTTTTCCAGATTTTTTTCTCTGTACACACCAAATTCCTGCATATAGGCACATAGATTTGCAAGGGACCATGTTCCCTCACCAATAACTGCTCTGTGCCTCCCCATTTATGGCACAGCAGTGTGATTTGATTGGAATTAGACTAAGCAGCTTCTTACTTTCTAACCTTGAGTCCTTCCTTAACTCCCCAAATAATTGTTCTGAGTTAGAGAAAAGGTAGAGTGGGGTGTTGAAACAATGTAAACATTAAAAATTATTTGCAAATCTTTGGCATTTTCAACCTGCTTCTTCTACTTCAGCAACAGTTTATCAGATCTCCTTGATGTGACTCCTCTTGAGGCTAGGAATTTGAGAAAAGACAGTCCTTCCTACTTTCAAAATACATTTTACTATGTTTAAAATGTTGAGAGTTGCCTTTTGTGTGTAGCTGTTTCTTATTTGACATCTTTGCTTGATGTTATTTTTCTACCTCTGGCTCAGCAATAATTTCATGGGAACATGACTTGTCAATTCTGCATCCTCACTCTCTTTGACCTCCTCCCTCCAGCATTGACTCCTTGCTGGTTATAGGTGCTGTGAAGAGGCCCTGGCAGACGTATTAAATATTATTTCTTCTCTACTCTCACCTGATCATTGAATTTTTGTTTTACTAGCTGAAAGTGGAAGTGCCTCTGACAGCAATTAAGTTGTCTTAACCAAACAAATGCAGTGACTGGAATTTCCACACAAAACAGTGTTTCACATTTACTTCATCTGGGGTTTGGGAGAAATCACACTTTAAAGCAATATAAAATAAGTTGTACAGACTGGTAGGTATTCAATGTTGGATATAAAATCAAGTAGGGTAAATTACTGAGAAATCAAAAGTAAAAAAGTATAAAAGTATATGATGAAATCGGGCTATAGAAATAAAAATAATAGCAAGTAGGGTCTTTTAAGAGTAAAGGAGAAAAAACCAAGATAACAATTGTATTTTCTAAACATAGATTTTTCTTATGACAGCAATTTTGGACACTAAGGACAGTTAGAATCCTGCATTCCAATTTTTACATATGTTTTATTTCTATTTCTTTGGGGCACTTTGTAATTTTTTTTTTACAATAATATCTTAGAAACATACTTTTAGGAGGATTTTGCTCTTGATTTACAATTTGACATGTATGGAGAATGGCCTCCAAAATGTTAATGTACTGGTGGTGTTCAGCCTAAAAGGGTTATCTATCAAAGTTGAGAGATTATACTTCTTAGGAAATTGATGTTACAAAGAAACAGGCACACATCCAGAAGATAAATCAAACTAACCACTACATTTTCTGACCCTGATACAAAATGATAACTGGTTTACTTACAAGACAACTCCACAGTCATTTTTGTCAATTTTCTGAATGATGACACATGTATTCTGCACATTTTTATTTATTGACATTGACAGAAGAATAAATGTCAGTTTGTATAAAAAGGAAGATGTCAAAAAGTCCCATCTTCTGAATATTTTATTACATAATGATTATAAATACATATTTCAAGTTTGATGACCTTGAAGGAGTTCTTGGTAAGAAGAGCAGGGGAAAGGAAGGTTGTAAACAATACAAATTATGAGGAGATTTATAGACTTCTAGAAAAAAAAAGGTTCTTAGCCCTTCCAAGTTAATGTGTTATGTGGAACCAAAAGCAGTAAAACTGAAGGTTGTAAATAGTATTTCAAAATTAATATTCAAAAAGAAGCAAAGAAACATTGTAAATAAAATAAAAAAGGAGGAGACAGATTGCAGGAAATTTGTCATAGAATGTTGAAATGTGCTCTCCATTCACATACTGTGTGGGCATTTTATTACAATAGAATTAATTTTAATTTTATGAGATGCTTTCTCTCTCTTGAAAGTAAATATTTATTTTAGATGATTATAATTTACAACATTGCCAAAATAAACATAATATTTGAGACTTCACACAATATGACTGGTGATGTAGGAAGCTTGAATTGACCCTAAGTGAGAATTAACCCCTGAAAAACAGCAACTAGGAAAATAAGAATCATGTGGAAGTCAGTGTAGATAGGGCTACAGACAATTATAGCAGAATCAGGAAAGGGATTAAGAGCTAGGATGTTCAAGTTGAAGTGAAATCCCTACTAATTTTTCATTGTTTATACTCACTTTAGAAGTCTTTTAGGATGTCTGTTTCTCAGTTTCACCAAAATCATATTGCCTTTCCTATATCTCAGAATTGCTGATAAAATCAATTTTTTGTCCACACAAGAGACTGTGGTTAATTGATCCCAGTGTCTTTTTATTATCACTCATACCTGTGCTACCCTTTCTTCCTTCCTTGTCCAGAATAGATTTCATGACTTGCTATTATAATTACTCCCTTTTGTATGTAGACAACTATTTTTCCCCTCTTGATTCTTCAAATTTGTTTGACAAAACAACTACCTACATCAAATCTAATGTTCTAGATATTTGGCACCTGCATTCAGTAACCTGAAAGCAAATGGAAAAACACAAGTTCTTTAAAAGTGATTTCTATTAACCATTATTTTCAAGGAGGCATTTAGTCTTTCCATGATGACCATGCTGATTTTTATTTTATTCCCTTCTCTTTTTTTCTAGTTAAATTTTAGTACTAAGATTACATTAACATCATAAATGTCAACTTTGTAAAATACATGTTCTTTCTTTTTATATTATTTATAAGAGTTTTTATCTGATATGGATTATTTGTTGTCTAATGTTCAGTATGATTCATCTGAATTTAGGCTTTAAAAGTATTTAGGCTTTAAAAACTATATCAGAAAGAAAACAAAGACATTACAATTGATACCACAGAAATACAAAGGATCAGACACTATTATAAAAAACAATATGTTATTAAACTATACAACCTAGAGAAAAATCGATAAATCATGGACTCATACACACTACCAATTTTTTTTTTTTTTTTGGTATTATTAGAGATTCACTGACACACTACCAATATTGAACCAAGAAGAGATAGAAAGCATGAACTGACCAATAATGAGTAATGAGATTGAAACATAATTTTAAAAAAAAAATCCCAGTAAAGGAAATCGCCAGATTGGCTTTACTGCTGAAATTTATGAAAGTTATTAAAAATAACTTATAAATTGTCCTAAAACTATTCCAACTAATTGAAGAGGAGAAAATTCTTTGACACCTGTATTACTCTGACCCCCCAAAAAATAAGTATGCAACAAAATAAAGAAGACTGTAAGTCTATATCCCTAATAAACTTAGAAGTAAAAAGCCTCAAAAGAAATCAGCAAACTGGGGGGCAGAGACAAAATGGTTGACTGAAGCCAGCTTTCCACAGAGGCTCCCGTCCAGGAGGAGAGTTAAAGGACAGAAATTTAGCAAGTAACCTAGTGGATTTGAGCTGCACCAAAAGAGAAGGCTGACGAACACACAGCAACCCTGCTGAGGCAAGCTGCGACCACAAGGATAAAAACAAAAGGTACAAAATCTATCACCAAGCGGATGGGTGTTCAAAGGTCCTCCCACTACACTCCACAGGAGAGAACCTCTAAAAACTGGACCTCCCTTCCTGACTAGGGTGCCACGGCATTCTCCTGCCAGGCATAAAACTGTATAAAATTGTATATATTCTCTACCTGCAACTCTGAGCTCCCAGCACTCCCCTCCACTCTCACTCTGAGGTCTGGAGGCCTGTCCCCCAGGAGTCCAGATACATGGGTGATTTCTTGAGGGGTGTGGACAGTGCCTAAACTGCAGCTTGTCAGTGCTGACTCTGGGGCACAGAAGCGAGGAGAGGACGGTCAGCTGAGAGGGAACCACACTAAAGCAGCAGTTCACTGAGGCACAGAGCAGCATCCATCTTTTGGCAACAATATGAACAGGCATAAAACTGTGTAAAACTGTGTATATTCTCTACCTGCAACTCTGAGCTCCCAGCACTCCCCTCCACTCTCACTCTGAGATCTGAAGGCCTGTCCCCCAAGAGTCCAGATTCCTGGGTGATTTCTCGAGGGGTGTGGATGGTGCCTAAACTGCAGCTGGTGAGTGCTGACTCTGGGGCACGGGAGCGAGGAGAGGACAGTTGGCTAAGAGGGAACCACACCAGAGAAGCTGTTCCCTGAGTCACAGACAAGCAGCCGTCTTTTAGCAACAATACGGCTCACTACCAGATATTCTGAAGCTACATCCCCTGTCTCCCTGCACAACCAGGGGAGGCTGGCAAACACCACAAATAGATCTGGGAGGATGAAAATGCAGGCACCCTGAGAGAGACGTCAACCCAGACTAACTGTTTCACTAGGGCCAAAGAGAAACCAGCTGAAAACAAGACAGAAACACTTAGCCCCACCAGACCAAACAGGGCCCAAGTTTCTCATGTCATAGCACTGTACAGGTCCTCAACAAAGCTCCAGGGAAAAAATCAAATGATGTAAAACAACAATGGGGCAAATCAGTGGAAGAACCCTGGTAACATAAATAACCAGAATAGATCACCCCCCTCCCACCAAGGAAAGATATGGCAGATGTAACTGAAGATCCCATTCATAAACAACTGGATGAGATGTCAAAAATCAAATTCAGCATTTAGATTACAAACAAGATTAATAAAGTGGAGGAAAATTTGGAATTAGAAATTCGAGAAGCAATTCAAAAGTCGAAATTAGGAATTTGAGGAGAAATTCAAAAGTTGTCTCAAGAATTTAATGAATTTAAAGACAAAACCAAGAATTTTCAGCCCTCAAAGACCTGAAGAATACAGTAGAATCCCTCAGTAACAGAGTGGAGCAAGCAGAAGAAAGGATTTCTGACATTGAAGACAAGGCCTTTAAATGATCCCAAACTCTCCAAGAGGAAGAGAAATAGAGAGCAAAAATGGATCATTATCTCAGAGAGCTCTGGGATAATTCGAAGAAAGCTAATATCTGTCTCATTGAAATCCCTGAAACCAATGAAGTGGCCTTGCTAGGCACAGAGGCCCATCTCCATGAAATTATGAAAGTGAATTTTCCAGACATGCCTAAAGATTCTGAAATTCAAATGGCAGGCACTTTCAGAACCCCAGCATGACTCAATCCCAATAAGACATGCCCCAGGCACATCATAATTAACTACATTAAAGTTAATATGAAGGAAAAAATTCTCAAAGCATCCAGAAGGAAGCCATTACCTACAAAGGGAAGAATATTAGAATGACTGCAGATGTCTCTGCTGAAACTATCCAAGTGCAAAGAGGGTGTTCATAGATTTTTAATCTCCTAAAACAAAATAACATTCAACCCTGGATCCTGTATCCAGCTAAACTGAGTTTTATTTATGATGGAGAAATTAAATACTTTAATGACATTCATATGTTGAAGAAATTTATCATAACCAAACCATCTCTTCATGATATTCTCAGACCTATCCTCCATAATGACCAACCCAATCCTATACCACAAAAGTAAACTCATTCAGAAACTTTGGATCAAACTCCAACTTCCACACTGGCGAAAGGATTAAAATGTCCACTGGACTTTTCAAAAACTCGATACCCAAAATTTTACCAGACTTATCAATATTCTCCATTAATGTGAATGGCATAAACAATCCTCAAAAGAGGCATAGGTTAGCTGACTGGATAAAAAAAAAACTCAGGCCAGATATTTGTTGCATACAAGAATCACATCTTAACTTAAAAGACAAATTTAGACTCAGGGTGAAAGGATGGTCATCCATATTTCAGGCAAATGGTAATCAGAAAAAACCAGGTATTGCAATTTTATTTGCAGATACAATAGGCTGCAAACCAACAAAAGTAAGGAAGGATAAGAATGCTCACTTCATATTTGTTAAGGCTAAGACTCAATATGATGAGATTTCAATCATTAATATCTATGCAACCAACCAGAATGCACCTCAATTTATAAGAGAAACTCTAACTGACATGAACAACTTGATTTCCTCCATCTCCATAATAGTCAGAGATTTCAACACTCCTTTGGCAGTGTTGAATCGATTCTCCAATAAGAAGCAGACCAAAGAAATCTGAGATTTAAACCTAACCATCCAACATCTGCATTTAGCAGACATCTACAGAACATTTCATCACAACAAAACTTTACACACTTACTTCTCATCAACCCACGGAACATACTCCAAAATCGGTCACATATTAGGTCACAAGTCTAACATCAGTAAATTTACAGGAATAGAAATTATTCCTTACATCTTCTCAGACCACCTTGAAATAAAAGTTGAGCTCAGTAACAACAGGAATATGCAAACTCATACAAAAACATGGAAGTTAAATAACCTTATGCTGAATGATAGCTGGATCAGAGATGAGATCAAGAAGAAAATTGCCAAATTTATAAAACAAAATGACAATGAAGATGTGAATTATCAGAACCTCTGGGATACCGCAAAGGCAGTCCTAAGAGGGAAATTTATAGCACTGCAAGCCTTCCTCAAGAGAATGGAAAGAGAAGAAGTTAACAACTTACTGGGACATCTCAAGCAACTGGAAAATGAAGAACATTTCAACCCCAAACCCAGTAGAAGAAAATAAATAACCAAAATTAGAGCAGAATTAAATGAAATTGAAAACAAAACAATTATACAACAGATCATTGAATGAAAAAGTTGGTTTTTTGAAAAGGTCAATAAAATAGGTAACCCTTTGGCTAACCTAATCAGGAAAAAAAGAGTAAAATCTCTTATTTTATTAATCAGAAATAACAAAGACAAAATTACAACAGACCCTTCAGAAATTCTAAAATTCTTAATGAATATTACAAGAAAATTTATTCTCGGAAATATGAAAATCTGAAGGAAATTGGCCAATACTTGGAAGGAAGTCACCTTCCAAGACTTAGCCAGAATCAAGTGGAAATGTTGAACAGGCCCATATCAAGTTCTGAAATAGCATCAACCATACAAAACCTCCCTAAAAAGAAAAGCCCTGGACCAGATGGTTTCAAGTCAGAATTCTACCAAACCTTTAAAGAAGAATTAGTACCTACATTACTCAATCTGTTCCAAAAGGTAGAAAAAGAAGAAAGACTACCCAACACGTTCTATGAAGCAAACATCACCCTGATCCCCAAGCCAGGAAAATATGCAACAAAAAAAGGAAACCATAGACCAATATCACTAATGAATATAGATGCAAAAATATTCAACAAGATCCTAACAAACAGAATTCAGCAACACATCAAACAAATTATACGTCATGACCAAGTTGGTTTTATCCCAGGGACTCAAGGCTAGTTCAATATCCATAAATCTATAAGTATAATTCAGCACATAAACAAATTAAAAAACAAAGACCATATAATTCTCTCAATTGATGCACAAAAAGCTTTGGATAATATACGGCATCCTTCATGATCAGAACACTCAAGAAAATTGGTATAGAAGGAACATTTCTTAAACTGATAGAGGCCATCTACAGCAAACCCACAGCAAATATCATATTGAATGGAGTTAAATTGAAATCATTTCCTCTCAGATCAGGAACCAGACAAGGCTGCCCTTTTTCTCAGCTGCTCTTTAACATTGTATTAGAAGTTTTAGCCATCACAATTAGGGAGGAAATGCGATAAAGAGTATCCATATAGAATCAGAAGAGATCAAACTTTCGCTCTTCACACATGATATGATTGTATATCTGGAAAACACTAGGGACTCTACCACAAAACTCTTAGAAGTGATCAAGGAATACAGCAGTGTCTCTGGTTACAAAATCAACATTCATAAATCTGTAGCCTTTATATATACCAACAATAGTCAAGTTGAAAAAACATTTAAGGACTCTATTCCATTCACAGTAGTGCCAAAGAAGATGAAATATTTGGGAGTTTATCTAACAAAGGAAGTGAAAGATCTCTATAAAGAGAACTATGAAGCTCTAAGAAAAGAAATAGCTGAAAATGTTAACAAATGGAAAAACATACCATGCTCATGGCTGGGAAGAATCAACATTGTTAAAATTTCCATACTACCCAAAGCAATATATAATTTTAATGGAATCCCTATTAAAGCTCTACTGTCATACTTTAAAGATCTTAAAAAAAACAATACTTTGTTTTATATGGAATCAGAAAAAATCTTGAATCTCCAAGACATTACTCAGAAATAAAAACAAAGCAGGAGAAATCATGCTACCAGACCTCAGACTTTACTACAAATCAATAGTGATGAAAACAGCATGGTACTGGTACAAAAACAGAGAAGTGTATGTCTGGAACAGATTAGAGAACCAAGAGATGAATCCAGCTACTTACCATTATTTAATCTTTGATAAGCCAATTAAAGACATTCAGTGGGGAAATGATTCCCTATTTAACAAATGCTGCTTGGTGAACTGGCTGGCAACCTGCAGAACACTGAAACTGGGCCCACACCTTTCACCATTAACTAAGATAGACTCTCACTGGATTAAAGATTTAAACTTAAGACATGA
>CAUYPK010146856.1:0-33918 GCA_963574355.1 Loris lydekkerianus | reverse complement strand
AAGAGAAAGGAAAGGAGAATGGAAAGGAAAGGAAAGGAAAGGGGAAAGGAAAGGAGAAAGGAAAGGAAAGGAATGACATCTCAAATATCTTCGAGGTAGATCAGAAACATGCAAAATGATAATAGTATAGATAGATAGTCCTGCAATCCAAACAAACAACTCAGTAAGTTGTATTTGGTCTTGTGGCCAACATTTTGCAACTTTTGTTTAAGATTTTCTGTGTGTCCTTTGTTTGACACCAGCAAACAAAGGTGCATCAGCATCATGGTACATTTCATGAGTATTTGTTAAAGCCCTGAGAGAGAATTATTGTCCTAGACTTAGTTTCTCTTTTAGAACCACAGAGTATGGTGTGTTAAGTATGATGTATTAATTCAAGTCATCTGATTCTCTTAACGTTTTTCTCTTTTTTTTTTTTTTTCTTCCTTAAGAAATATTAGGTGGGGCCAATACACCTTATGAAAAAGGTGTTTTCAACCTGGAAGTTATCGTTCCTGAGAGGTTAGTATAATTTAGATTCTTAAGGTATAGGGGAAAATCCAGTTATTATTATAAAAGACAGAAAAATGCAGAAGATAGAGCATTACATGTAGGGGTTAAAGGACCTGGCATCACAGCTCACAGCAACCTCCAGCTCTTGGGCTTAGGCGGATTCTCTTGCCTCAGCCTCCCAAGTAGCTGGGCCTACAGGTGTCCGTCACAATGCCTGGCTGTTTTTTTGTTTTAGTTTGGCTGGGGCTGGGTTCAAACCCTCCACCCTCGGTATATGGGGCCGGTGCCCTACTCACTGAGCCATAGGCGCTGCCCAGGGGAATTAGTATTAGTATTAGTATTTTGGTGCAGCTGTCATTATTGTTTTGGCAGGCCCGGGCTGGATTCAAATCCGCCAGCTCAGGTGTATGTGGCTGGCGCCTTAGCCACTTGAGTCACAGGTGCCAAGCCAGGGGAATTATTTTTTTTAAAAATTTTAAGTATATTAGTATTACCGTTGTATTAAGAGAATATCATCACACTGGTTAACATAGTCTTCCTGGCATTTTCTTAGTTATTGTGTTAAGACATTTATATTCTACATTTACTAAGTTTCACATGTGCCCTTGTAAGATGAATCACCCTTCCTCAGCCCATCCTCCCTCCCTCCCTCCCCTCCCTCTCCCTTTTCCCCTCCATGGGTGTTTTTAATACTACTATTTCAGCGTTTCTGATTGTTTATAATTTTCTTTCTTTCTTTCTTTCTTTTTTTTTTTTTTTTTGCAGTTTTTGGCCGAGGCTGGGTTTGAACCCGCCACCTCTGGTATATGGCACCAGTGCCCTACTCCTTTGAGCCATAGGTGCTGCCCTGTAACAAGGAAACTTTTAAAAATGTATTAAGAAGCAATAGTATGAGGCCAGGAACAGTGGCTCACACCTGTAATACTAGCACTCTGGGAGGCTGAGATGGGCAGATTGCTTGAGCTCAGGAGTTCAAGACCAGCCTGAGCAAGAGTGAGACCCTCATCTCTAAAAATAGCCAGGCATTGTGATGGGTGCCTGTAGTCCCAGCTACTTGGGAAGCTGAGACCAGTGAATCACTTAAGCCCAGGAGTTTGAGGTTGCTGTGAGCTGTGACACCACAATACTCTACAGAGGACAACATGGTGAGACTTTGTCTCAAAAAAAAGGAATAATATAAGATTCTAATGAAAATTCTCTGTTCTTTGTATTCATAGGTATCCATTTGAACCTCCTCAGATCCGATTTCTCACTCCAATTTATCATCCAAACATTGATTCTGCTGGAAGGATTTGTCTAGATGTTCTCAAATTGCCACCAAAAGTAAGTGTGGGTGAAGGATTGATTCTGCCATTCTATTTCTTTCATCTATAAAACTTGAATTAGAGGCTTGGTGCCTGTGGCTCAAGCGGCAAAGGCACCAATCACATACCACCTGAGCTGGCGGTTTCAAATCTAGCCCAGGCCCACCAAACAACAATGACAGCTATAACCAAAACAGCTGACATTGTGCTGGGTGCCTGTAGTCCCAGCTACTTGGGAGGCAGAGGCAGGAGAATCGCTTGAGCCTAGGAGTTGGAGGTTGCTGTGAGCTGTGATGTCACAGCACTCTACCCAGGGCAACAGCTTGAGGCTCTGTCTCAAAAAAAAAAAAAAAAAAACTTAGAGTATCACTTAGATACTTAGAGTATAATATATGAACAACTATTTATCTATCTATATAAAGGGTGCCTGGAGACCATCCCTTAACATCGCAACTGTGTTGACCTCTATTCAGCTGCTTATGTCAGAACCTAACCCTGATGACCCACTCATGGCTGATATAGTTAAGTATCCCCATTTTCTCTGAAACACATATGCTACATTCTCTGTATCTTCAATACTCTATGTGAATCATTTTTTCCCCCATTAACTCTTTTTTTATTTCATCTTAGTCTTCAGAATTTAAATATAATAAGCCAGTCTTCCTTCAGAATGCCAGGCAGTGGACAGAGAAGCATGCAAGACAGAAACACAGGGTATGATGTTTGTTATTTATTGTCAGTTCATAAACATATGTATTTATGTCTGTGTAAATAATGTTTCTTAGGTTGCCACATTTGCACTCTGCTCTAGAATGACTAATTTATCTTTTCTCGTAACCTTCTAAAATAATTATTGAGGCTGGGTGCCTGTAGCTCAGTGGTTAGGGTACCGGCCACATGCTCCGGGACTGGTGGATTTGAACCCAGCCTGGGCCTGCTAAACAAACAGACAAAAAAAGCCGGGTGTTGTGGCAGGCACCTGTAGTCCCAGCTACTAGGGAGGCTGAGGCAAGAAAATTGCTTGAGCCCAAGGGTTTGAGGTTTTCAGCTCACCTTACCGAGGGCGACAAAGTGAGACTCTCAACAAAATAAATAAAAGAATTATTCAGCAAAATAGCCTGGTAGATTTTTCCTAATATTGCCATTTGTTGGCAACACTAGAGGGCAGACAGCATCATACTTGGGGGTAGGAGGGATAGAGAAGGTGACTCAGATGCTTTTTCTCTAAGTTGTTTTTTTTAACACTGAAGGAACTATATTTGCATGGGGTAGTTACAGACATAGGGAGAGGGAAACTTATATGTCTCATGGGACCATTTTTGGAAAAAGGAGAGAAGGAAAAACCCAGTTTAAGTTGATAGAATTTCCTCATTTAATAAAATACAAATTGCAGGAACATGGGGATTAACACATCCCGGTCCTTGCTGAATTACAACATTCAGGTTCTTTTTGTTTGTTTGTTTTGTTTTGTTTTGAAACCGAATCTCACTTTGTCACCCTCAGTAGAGTGCTGTTGCGTCATAGCTCACAGCGACCTCAAACTCTTGGGGTTAAGTGATTCTCTTGCTTCAGCCTCCCAAATAGCTGGGACTACAGGCGCCTGCCACAATGCCTATTTTTTAGAGACAGGGTCTTGCTCTCCCTCAAGCTGGTCTCCACCTGTGAGCTCAGGCAATGCACCCATCTCAGCCTTCCAGGTGCTGGGATTACAAGCATGGGCCACCGTACCCAGCCTAACATTCAGGTTCTGGTAAAGTAGCAATTGTGTTACTTAGAAAAATTAGGCCAGACACAGTAGCTCACGCCTATAATCCTAGCACTGTGAGAGGCCAAGGCAGGTAGATTACCTGTGCTCAGGAATTTGAGACCAATCTGAGCAAAAGTGAGACATCCATCTCTAAAAAAATTAGCCAGGTGTTATGGCAGGTGTCTGTAGTCCCAGCTACTCAGGAGGCTGAGGCAAGAGAATCACTTGAGCCCAAGACTGTGAGGTTTCTGTGAGCTATGACGCTACAGCACTCTACTGAGGGTAACAAAGTGAGACTGTCTCAAAAGAAAAGAAAAATTAAAATATAGAAGATGTTTTTAGAGGGAATATTATATGCACAATGCAATATGTGTACATATAAATCTTGCAACAAATAAGTACCCGGAAATAATACTATAGAGCTTCAATTTTATTCATCTTGGCATTTGTGTGAACTTCACTGTATTTCACTCGATTTCCTCCACCTTACTTTAGGCCGATGAAGAAGATATGCTTGATAATCTACCAAAGGCTGATGCTGATTCTGAAGTACACAACTCAACACAGAAAAGGAAAGCCAGGCAGCTAGGAGGCATAGAAAAGAAATTTTGTCCTGATGTTTAACGGATTTGTCCTGGTCCATCTTGTTAATACATCCTTTGCCAAAGTGGTTTAATTTTCTTGCTTTCCTTGAATGTTTTTCTTTGTATTTGATGACATAATTTTTGTGTCCTATAAAAGACTCTGTATATTTATGTATTCTGCTCTACAGTGATTCTCAGTGTAGTTTGTTTTATTTATCCTGTACATATGTATTTTGAAACCTTTTAAACCTGAAAAATAAATAATCATTTAATGTTGAGTATGTTTATCCTGAATGTGGTTCTGGGAGTGAACTGGCTAGAGAGCTATATAATCAGAATGTTTAAATATTTGGGATTGTCCTTTATTTTTCAACTCACCACCATCACTAGTGACACTGAATGTTGGACATAGATGTAAAATAGCTATTAGGAACAATTCAGTTACCTCCAGGCTTTCGGGGATTCTAGCTTTATAAAGGTCTTAAAATAATGTGGGAAGAAGGTAATATGCCCTTTTGTTAATTTTTTGTTTGTTTTTTTGTTTTGCAGCTTGTACTTTTTTGTGGTTTACATAGCTGGTCAGAATTACTGTGGTATAACTTTGATTTGTTCAAATATTTATTGAACACCTGCTGTGTGCCAAGTTTGTACTAGTGTTTGAGAATGTAATGGTGAGAAGTCAGACATGGGATTAACCAAATCAGCAAACAAATTTAAGTAGGGATAGTTATAATCCCTTCCTCTCCCTAGCTTCATTTTATGGCAGGTACTACTATGAACAATTAGAGCCAAACTTGAATAACTACTCATGATTTTATAATATACTTGATTAGTTCTTATAATTCTGTTTAAGTGACAGTCATAATAGATTTGAGCAAAAACTGATTGGGACTGGAGGAGGTTACCGGGGCCATGTGAAAGACTTTGAGGAATGTAAGTATTATACTTGCTCTGGCAGAGAAATCTTGAGTGTAGTATCACTGTTCATATCCTAGCATGGCAATGATGATTTTATAGGCCAGGCACATGCCCATAAAATGCATTTGAGTAGGCAATTCCCATTTACCCACCTATAAATTACCTTGTACCTTTTATGCAGCAGCAGCCTGCCATATAGCAAATCTAGTATCTGGACTTAGCAAAGAAGATAAGGAGTATGGATATATATAATCCATTAATGACAGGTGAAGGCATAAGCTGAAAATACGAATTTCTAAATTCTACAGAATTCTTGAATCTATTTCTCAGAATCTGTTACTGTTCTCTTTTTAAATTCCAGGAATTAATTTTTATTCCAGACTTAATTGTTTATAGTCAAGCATACTTAAGTCAGGTTTAGGGTTTCTAAATACCATTTATTATAGTGATTCTCAACCTGGGTCACGACCCCTTTTTAGAAGGTTGAAAACCACTGATTTAGTGTATCAATTAGGTTGCTTTTTAGTTGTGAGTGAAATCCAACTCAGACTGGCAATAACAAAGGAAGTGCTGGCTTGGTACCTGTGGCTCAAGCGGCTAAAGCGCCAACCACATACACCTGAGCTGGCGGTTCAAATCCAGCCCAGGCCCACCAAACAACAATGATGGCTGCAACCAAAAAATAGCTGGACGTTGGTGGTGGGCACCTGTAGTCCCAGCTACTTGGGAGGCAGAGGCAGGAGAATTGCTTGAATCCAAGGAGTTGGAGGTTGCTGTGAGCTGTGGTGCCATGGCTCTCTTAGGCTGTTCCTAAGTTTCTTTTCCTCCTAGGGTGACTACCAGCAGCAGGCATGGCTTCATACTTTCTTATTCACATCTAGCAGGACAGAGGGTTCTAATTCCCATGGAACAAAAGTTTCTGTGATTAGACCACCCTGAAAACAATCACTATGGCCAGGGAAATGCCATCTGCTGATTAGTCTGGGTTAATGGATATGAAAGGAAAGATGGACTTAGGAGGGGATAGTTGTAGAGAAAGAGCACCTCCTACAGGACAAAAATCACATCTAACCTCTTATCAAGTGTGGTCAGCTCTATGAACTACTGCTTCCACCTCTTAACACCGGTTCAGTGAGTCAATTATTTTTGAAAGAAGTTCTAAGCACAGTAAGTATATACCTTTTTTAATTCTTTTTTTTTTTGGATCACATTAAGTGTCCAACAGAAGTTTAACTATAGGTTCAAGTGTGCCATGAGATTTAAAAAGGTTGAAAAAATCTCAGCACTATAGCCACAGCCTTCTATCTTGTTTCAGACCTTGACCCTCAAGGATCCACATTCCTTGCAGCAGCAAGAAATAACCTGTAGACCAGTGGTTCTCAACCTTCCTAATGCTGTGACCCTTTAATACAGTTCCTGTGGGTCACGACCCACAGGTTGAGAACCACTGCTTTAGACAAGGTAACTCAGATTTGGCTTTACTCTTTAAAACCCTCCAGGTGGCTTCCTTTTGTAGTTAGAACAAAAATCCAGTCTCCTCCCCTGGCCTGTAAGACCCTGCATCATCTGGCTCCTGCTTGCTGTATCTATCCGTCTTCCTTGTATACCCTCTACCCCTTATACACCACACTCCAGACCCCCTGGCTTACTTTCAATCCCTTGGACACCCACCTCATGCCTGCTTCAGACCTTTTACAGTTGCTAGTTCCTCTGCTCCTACATTTCCCCATGATGGTCTCAGCTCAAATGTAGCTGTTTCAGAATCCCATCTAGGGAAAAAAAAAAAAAAAAAATCCCATCTAGGGAAGCCCTGGAGCCCCTAATTAATTTTCTTTGTAGCACTTGTACCTATCTGAAAATCCATTTATCTGTTTATGTGTATGTTATCTGACTCAAAGTCCGGGGGATATCGTGGCTACAGGGACTCTTCCCTCTAATCCAGTGGTTCTCAAACTTCCTATAATGCTGCAGCCCTTTAATACAGTTCCTGTGGGTTGTGATCCACAGGTTGAGAACCACTGCTCTAATCACAAGAAATATCACAGCCAGAAGTCATCCATCCATCTCTGGCTTAACAAGTACAGAGGACTTGGACTAGAGAACAGAAGTAACATGCTTGAAGATTAGAAAAGCCCAGGTTCCCATTTCCTCCCAGGGAAGGATAGAAGGGCTAAAACATGGTCTTTGGTCAAGAAGACCTAGTTCCAGCCCTGGCAGTACTGCTTACCAATTGTGTGACCTTAGTACTCTTTGTAATTTTATATGGGGGAGGGGGACCAGAGAGGGTTCTCTGTAAAATGAGAATAATGAAGGTATTTAGAAAATTTGAATGCAATGATGCGTGTAAAGCACCCAGTACAGGGCCTGGCACGGTGCTGACTGACACTGAGTGCTTAGCAGGATGAAGACAGCAATCTACCCATAGGTGGGCCTTAAGGCGCTGTTCTGCCCACTGCCTACTTGCCAATCTGCTATGTTCCTGGGATAAGCAAGCTGAGCAAAGTTTCTCAACTCCAAACCCCTAATTAAAGAGAGATGACATCCATGACTGATCATGTAAACATCGCAGATTCCAAGTTCCCCTCTTCTGCTGCCCCCAATTTCCCTCTCCACCTCTCCCCAAAAGCAATTTAAATAAGAACAGATTTTACCACCCACCTTGTGGGCAGACTCTGAGCTGAGGCTGGAACAATCTATTTATCCTTTGGCTGCTGCAGGAATTCAACACATACAAATAAAGCTTCTTTTCCAGCCAAGTGTGTATTTTTCCATCAGTGTGTGGCCCCCCTGCCCAGGTTGTCTTGTTTAGGTTGGGACAGCCTGAGGGAGGGAAGGATAGGAGGGGGTGTGGGGCTGTGGTTTCAGAACCTGCTCCCCAGGATGACTGGCTGCAAGGCATCTTGCAGTTCTGGACTACACCAGGCTGCCAGTGAAGTCTGGGAGAGATGGACGTAGACGCGCTATGCACACATTCCACTTGGCAAATCATCCCTGCATTCTGCTATGGCCCCCAGAGAGCATCCATCCCTCTCTTCAACTCTCAGTTTATATCAGAGATGACAAGTTATCCAAAGTGTCTCCCTTCCACCCCTACTATAGGATTTTTCCTCTTTGTGTGCTTTTTTTCTTTAGTCACCTTTTCCCTGGACCCACATCCCACTGAACTGTGTTCCCTTCCTTCTATTGCCTTCCTTATCAGGAACCTGAAACTGCAATTCAAAAAAAATGACTTGTCTGGGAGGTTCCTTCCCTCAAACTCCCATCAGAAGCAACTTTCTCTAGGGGGTGAGTTCTTGGTCTCTAGGCCAGTGATTTCCAACTGTTGTGCCGCAGCACTGGTGTACTGTAAGAGGATCTTAAGTGTGCTGCAAGAATTTTTAAAGATCATTAATTGTGAAAGGAGGTCAAAGCACAGTAAGTGTGTGTGTGTGTGTATATATATATATATACACACACACACATACTTTTATATATATATTTTTTATATATGTATATATATATATATATATATATACACACACACACATACTTTTATATATATATTTTTTTTAGTAACATAACTTAAGTGTGCCACGGAAGTTTAACTATAGGTTCAAGTGTGCCGTGAGATAACAAAAGTTTGAAAAACACTGCTCTAGGTCTAGGTTCTCTCTGGACCTGGAAGTTATTTTCAGGCACTAAGCTAAAGTCTTTACATAAAAAGCCTTTTTAAATCTTTTAAATATAGCCAGGCGTTGTGGCAGGCGCCTATAGTCCCATCTACCTGGGAGGCTGAGGTAAGAGAATCACTTAAGCCCAAGAGTTAGAGGTTGCTGAGAGCTGTGATGCCATGGCACTCTACCAATGGCGACATAGTGAGACTGTCTCAAAAAAAAATTTTTTTTTAAATAACCTACAGAGTTTAGGTACTATTATTATACTCATCCCCAGACAGTTTGAGTCAAACCTAGGTTAAATGGTAAATCTGGGACTCAAACCCAGGCTTGACTCCAGAATCAATTGTAAGGATTCTGTTCTAACAGTGGTAACCAGTGAGGGTTTAGGGAGTGAGCAAAGAGGGGAAGGAATAGGAGGGAGAAAACATGTTATTTGAACCATGTAAATGTATTACTTAATCAAAAATTAAATTTATAAAATGATTTCTTTTTCTTTAGGTTTTTTTTTTTTTTCTTTATGGAGCCAGAGACTGGCTTTGTCACCTGGGTAGAGTTCCTTGGCATTGTAGCTCACGGCAACCTCAAACTCTTGGGCTCAAGCAATCCTCTTGCCTCAGCCTCCTTCGTAGCTGGGACCACAGGCATCTACCACAACACCTATTATTAGACACAGGTGTCTTGCTCTTGCTCAGGCTGGTCTCCAACTCATGACCTCAAGCAATCCACCCACCTCTGCCTCCTAGAGTGCTAGGATTATAAGTGTGAGTCATGGTGCCTGGCCTATAAAAAGCTTTTAAACAAAAGAGTGGTGGGTTGGGAGCAGTTGATTGTGGTTAAGAAGCAGATAGATCCAACAAGCCTCCAGAGAGCGGCTGAACCTGCTAATGTGGACACCAGAGAGATTAATCATAGATCCCCTCTGGCCAGAACTCTGAAAGCTGCCTCAGATCCAAAATGACCCTCTGGCTTCAGATACCACACAGATCCAGCCTCACTGCTTCTCACTGCTGGATTGGCTGAGATTGCATCTCCCTTATTGCTCCACACGTATCCGCTCAAGAAACATGCACTTACACTTGTCTGAGTTAGCTCCTGGGTTTCTTCCTCTTAATCCAGTCTAACAGAACAAATGAGGAAATGGCCCAACTCCAGGGAAGGATAAAGGGAAAAAAATGCTTTCTTCAAGAAGAGTGGAGGTCAGGTGTTCATGACGGCACCATTCATCCTCTCAAAAGGGAGTCAGGCACTAGGCCAGTAAGGACTTGATACCAGTTTGGGGTTAGCATCTTGTTCCCATGACTGCAGGTTTTTGTTGAACTCAATTTCTTTCCCTTATCTCCAGAAGGGGCTGGCTGGTTCTCTCGGGGGCATCATCTATTCTGAAGCAAGGCTTGAGGGAGAAGATTCCCTAGGCAGAGAGTGGGTAAGAAGTTCACTCGAGGGGAAGAAAGCAAGCTGATTCTTTGGGGTTCACAGTATCAGGAAACCCCAGTAATAGGCGTGGGTCTGAGAAGGTCTTCAGGGTCTGAGTATTGGAAAGCCCAACCTGCTCACTGCTTTCTTTAGACAATACCATGTCTAACCCAGGGCAAAGCACACAAAAGGTACATCATTATGGGTGAATGGAATTGATTGTGATGCTTCCAAACTTTACCTCAGATGTCCCAGAACTCAGAAAACAGGTTAAGGAAGACTCTTGATGCTCTGATCACTCCTCTCTCAAAGCAATCTCCACCCATATCACTCCCAGAATAGCAAAAAGGAGCTGAGGGCCATGTGTGGTACTTCACTGGTGCTTTATTATACAGAAGAATCCAAATATTTACATCTTAACAATTCTTACATTTCATACACCTAGAGGGGGCATGGGACCGAAATCTAGAAGTGATGAAAGGGTGGTGAGTGACAGGTGGGAGAACTCATTAAAACAGAGCCGAGGTAGTTAGAAGAGGTGGTGCCAGATGGATCAGGGTTCTAGCTCTCCCGTGATCCTCACTCAGACCTACTAACTGTTGGCAGCTCTTCCTTCTTCCTCTCCCTTACTCTTTAAATGTTTTATTCCTGGAAAGGGAAACTAGAAGGACGTTGGGAGCTAGAGGAGGGGAGAGGAAAGCAAGGAGAAGGCCCAGTCAGAGGTTCTGTTAATACATAGTCTTCAAATCTCAACTGTGACATTTTTCACTTTTTTTTTTTTTGGAGACTGAGCCTCACTTTGTTGCCCTCTGTAGAGTGATATGATGTCATAGCTCACAGCCACCTCAAATCTTGGGCTCAAGCAATTTTCTTGCCTCAGCCTCCCAAGTAGCTGGGACTATAGGTACCTGCCACAGCACCTGGCTGTTTTCAGAGATGGGGATCTCGCTCTTGCTCAGGCTGGTCTTGAACTCCTGAGCTCAGGCAATCCACCCTCCTTGGCCTCCCAGAGTGTTAGGATTACAGGCATGAGCTACCATGCCCAGCCTTCAGCTCTGATATTTTTGGACTCTCCTCTTAGGGTGTTCAGAGGTGCATATAAAAACCATGGTCCACCCTAAAAAGTTCTTCACAAATCTGAGAGGAGAATGTGGTTGGCACCAGTTGCCAAGGCATAGCACCCAGACCCCAAGGCAATACATACTAGCAGTTCTCAATAGTTCTACCTCCACAGTCCCCTTGGACAGAATTTTCCCCAGGGACACCATGTTGGAAGATTTTGCCAATCAAATAAAATGCATTTACATGCCCTGAATATTTGGTGTTTGGTTTTAAAATCAAAGACATACACAATCTTCATAATCTACTAATCATAATCGAGATAACCAAAGGAGTAACATACTGATTTGCTAGAATTTCAGTCAAAAACAAAGAAACTTTACTGGGCAGCCTTATTTTAGGTAAATGTGTAAGATCTACTAGATTTTTTTGAATAATGAAAATTATTCATGACAAACACCTCTGCTGCCTTCCCCCACTCTTCTTTGACCAGAAAGCCAGCAGATGCTACTCCAATCAGCAGATCCTCAGACTTTTAGAAGCAGATACTAAGTGCCACACTAAAGCTTGCATCCCAGAAGCACTGACCCCTTTTTATTGAAGAGGCTACCTGCAATCTACAATACATGGCCCATGTGTTCCACGTCAATGCTGGCTCCCCTAACTCCCAGGACAACAATGATCACATGGCCGGTGGGGGAGTGAGGAAGGATCTGGGATGACTTTTTAGAAGTCAGGGCTTTCCCAAATCATAACTGTTTTGTCATCCCTAGGGCATCTCAGAGAACTTCTTTCCATGATAAGAGTCACCAAGTCTCAGTACCCAAAGTAGAGCAAACCCTTTCCATCAGGGGCTCTTGATTAACCCCAGAGAAATTGGAGATGGGGAGCTTTCAAAGAAAAAATCAATAAATAAATCCACCATCATTTAGGGAATGACTACTCTGAAATTGACCCCATGCTAGAACCCTAAATTTCAGGGATTATAAACTAGCATATTCGGCTTCAGAGCCTGTTAGATTCCACCTCAACTAGTCAGAAAAGATTTAGAAATGTGTCAAGTTCCATCCATGGTCTCTGCCTCATCCCTCTACTCAAGACATGTTGACCTGTGTCTGAATTTCCACTAGGCACTGGGGCAGCAGGAAGATAGTGGAGAAGCTAAGCTGCAGAAACTGGAACTAGGAAACTAGAAGGACTTTCTTGGGGAAGTTTTAATGGTGGAGCCCCTTGCGGTAGGGCTGGCTAAAGACCACGCCAGGATTCAGAAGGAGGACTGTGTTCCACTTGGGTTCAGGAGTCTAGGATCATGTCCTCCTGATGTGGCTGATTTCAGGGTGCCCTGGAACAAGTCTTGCCTTTTCCTACATCTTGGATTCTCTTTTTACATCTGAAAGAGTCGTGTTATACGTCTGCAAGGTACCTACCCCAGCTCTTACCTCCTTACCCAGAGATTGAATGTGTATGCTTGTGTATATTTGGGGCTGAGTAAGGGGCAGGGTGCTCTCGAAACACCCAGGAGCATTTGGTAAACCATAGGTAGAAAGATCATGAGGAGAGAGGCAAAAGGGTCAGTTTAATGCCCTGGGCAGAGTCCTATGGCGGTACTCAGGGGTCCCAGATACCTCCTTAATGCAACACCTACCATCAAAAATATCCCTCCTCTTTCTGGCTAAGGGCTCCCTGTCCCATAGCGTAGGCAGGACCTGAGGTGGGAAGGCAAGACCCAGCTTACGGCAAGAGGTAGAAAGATAGAGAACCATAGGAAGGCAACTCAGAGGCAGAGGAACCCAGATGGCCCTGACTTCCCTGTACACATCCTTCCAGGGTCCAGGAACCACACCCTCATCCTTTCTAGGTAGGATAAGAGGGCTAGAATGTTGAGAGTCTTTCCTGGTTGATGGAATCATCAGTTGCCTCTGGCACTTCACCCCAGCTTGAACTCCTAGAATCAAGGCTTTCAGGAAGTGGTGGCATTTTGTGATGTCACTGGGTGGCACAGAGATGAGCTCTCTGGGACAGAACAGAGCTAAGTGCTGTGATGTCAATAGGTTGTTCATGAAAACCACATAAGCAAACAAAAACCTGCTGTCAAATAATTTGGGGAACTAGGTAAACCAAGGTTCAATAGATTTTATTATTGCAGGAATTTTCAAGATCTTTACTATGCTAAAACATACTGTGAGTCTTGGCTTGGTGCCTAGCTCAGTGCCTAGGGCACCAGCCACATACACTGGAGGTGGCAGGTTCAAACCCCACCCCAGGCCTGCCAAACAACAATGACAACTACAACAACAAAATAGCCGGCCATTGTGGCGGGTGCCTATAGTCCCAGCTGCTTGAGAGGCTGAGGCAAGAGAATTGCTTAATCCCAAGAGTTTGAGGTTGCTGTGACCTGGGACGCTACGGCACTTTATGGAGGGAGACATAGTGAGACTCTGTCTCAAGAGAAAAAAAAAAAATACTGTGCCTAAGAAAGGGACACAGGTGTAATCTCTTCCAAAACTTATCTTAATAGAAATCTTTTTGCATGGTGTATATCAAGATTAATGGGACAAAACACATTGTATATCCTATCCATGAGTCAAAGGAGAGATACCTAAATGCCTTTGGTGGTCCCCCTCCAAGCTTTTCTCTGTGAGGTCTCCCTGTCCACTGTGCCCTGATCCTGGGCCTGCTCAGCCCCCCAAACTTTCACTGTCTTTTACTTCCCTCACTTCCCTGAAACTGACAAATTTCCAGGTCTCTGATCCACAGCTTCAGACATAACAGGGAAGAGGCCCAGCCCCAAGGTGAAGCTGAGGAAGGCCAAAGGGAAACGAGGCTAAGAAGCACTCACTGGTCATGAACACAGGATAGAGAAGACCAGTGGAACCAGGGACTGGACAACCTTACTACAGATCACACTACTGAGTTTTGGTTGTATTTATTTTATAAGCAGCCATCATTCATGGGGGGAGGGGAAGGAAGAGATGGAAAGAGAAGAATGGAGAGGGACGTTTATAAGTGTGAGGCAAAGGCTGAACCAGAAGGCCAGAAGCTCCCACCCATTGATGAGGCTCCACCTGCTGACGAAGCTCCCTCTGCCCTCAGCCGCAGTTCTCCATCCATGGAGGGTTGTGGGTTCCCAAAGAGGGTCCCCTCTGGCTCTGCACAATGGCTGTCCTCCGGCCTGGGGGTCCCTGGCTGCTGACAGATGAGGGTCACTGAGGGGAAGCCATAGGTCTCCAGCCCACTGGGCTGTCCAGCTTCAGAAGCTTCCAGAATGATATCCACATCAGAGAATGCCACCAGGGCCTGGGTGGAATCGCAGGAACTCTTCTCCAGCTCACTGGCAGCAGCATAATCCAGGGGCCCTGGGACCCCTGTGTGGGGCCAGAGCCGCCGAAGGTCATCTCGGAAGTGGGGGTTGAAGAGTAAGTAGAGCAGTGGGTTGAGGCAGGCAGGCAGGGGCAGCACCACAAGCAGGACAGACTTGACGGCCTCGGGCGTGACAGGGAAGAGGCCCAGCATGGAGGCAAAGCTGAGGAAGGCCACAGGGCAGTAGAGGAGCCCGTCTGCAAAGATGAGCCAGGCCACGTGCCTCACCATGGCGCAGTCCCACACGACCTCAAAGTCGCCCCTTGGCAAGTCACAGTAGAGTTTGATGTAGGCACCAGCTACTACCAGGAAGCAGAAGGAGTTCATCATCACTAAGGCCACGGCAAAGCCTAGGGCTGCTGGCTGTCCCTCAGGTGGGGCATAGGGCAGGCAGAGTGGAGAGGCCCCATATTCTCCCACTGAGGCAAGGGGCAGGGCTGCAGCCAGCCCTGCCAGCATCAGGCAGCCCAGGGCCCCTGCTCGAACACTGCCCAGGGAGGGAGCCTTCCCATAGGCCCGGACACAGGAGACAGAGACACTGCACTGCACTGCAGCCAGTGTAAGCAGCAGCACTGAGGCCTCGGACCCCAGTACTGCCAGGAAGCCGGTAGCCCGGCAGCCCAGCCCCATCTCCCAGCGGGCTCCATACTCAGCAAACTGGCCAAAGGTCAAAGCATCGACTGAGGCCAGAAGGCTGCAGGAAATTCCAGTCAAAGTGTTGGCGCCTGCAATTGCACCTACCACAAACTTGACTGGGGATAGGGTGATAGGCCCGCTGGCAAACACGGTCAGCAGCACCAGCCCATTACAGAGCACGGACAGCAACACGATGGCCCACACTGCCAGGCGGATGCCCCAGCTTTCAAAGAGGTGCTCACAGGGCTTGAAGGGGCCTGTAGGAGAGAGGATCAGACATTATCCCTGGACCAGAGGCTGCTGATACTGGGCCAGCCTCTGTACTCAGAGACCTTGCAATCAAAAGATGAACATAGTCTACCCTCAGAGAACTCTTGGCCTGAGGGAGGCTGACCTGTTCTCTCATTTCAGAGAATGCCCAGTTGGGGGTGGGGTGGGGGAGAACAATGGAATATACACAGCTCTTCTTCCAATGAGCTGCAAATGGAGCAAACACTAACCATCACCCTGATAGACAAAGAGAACAGAAACACATATAAAATATTAAATAACTAAAAAAAGAAACACATATAAACATATACACAGCACAAATTAATATAGTGCAAGCCCAGGCACTTAGAAAACATTAAAGCAGTTTCTCCAAAGAAGTAACATTTAGAAGAAAGGAAGAGACAGGATGGCGTAAGGAGTGGAGTCAGGGATACAGCATGGAGGGGCAGGCACTACCACTCTCGGCCCAAGGCTCTGTTTCTCCCACCCACCGCCCAGTGATATGCTAAGGATTCCACAATGGATGAGCCGCGGCCAGATAATCACACCAGGATGGCTCTCCCTTGCTCTGTGAGAGGGATGCAGACTGCATTTTTTTAGGCTACATTTAATATTCATCAGTCAATCAGTATTTAGGAGGCAATGCGTACCAATTCAAGTATAGTAAATCAAAATACGGATGACTTTGGGGTTTTCCAGCTTGGCTCCACACTAGATAGGGAAGATCCTGGTGTTTTCCATCTCTCTACCCAGACTCTGTTGTAAAATCATCCTGTAACTGTGGATATATTAATTTTCACCTGGTTGTCCTTCAACCTTTCAATGTATTGTACAATTTTTAATGTATTACAAAGTAGCTTGGGAATTCAAGAGGCTTTGTGGAAGCCATTTTTAAAGCTCCCACCCATTACCAAATAATAGATGATAATTGTAGAAAAATTGAAAATATAACATGGTAAAATTAAAACTGCTTATGATCTCTCTGCCAGTGAAACCTCATTATTTTGGTATGTTTTCTTTCAGTTTTTTAAAAAAATATATATATATCAATATTTAAACTAAACTGGGATTTTATTGTCACTACAGTTTGGATGTAGCATGTCCCCACTGACACTCAAGTTGAAAGTAGATCCCCTAGGTGGCATTGTTAGGAAGGTGTGACCTAGTGGGTAGCCTTTGGGTCGTGGGGGTGGATCCCTCATGAATAGATTAATGCCACTCCTCTGTGGGTGAGTGAGTTCTAGATTGAGGGAATGAGTTAGTTCTTTGGAAGAGAGTTGTTATGGAGGGTTTCTCTCTTGCTTCCTCTCTTACCATGCAATCTGTTTGCATACACCTGCTCCCCTTTCACTTTCTGCCAAGATTTGAAGCCCCCTGAGGCCCTCACCAGATGCAGCTGATCAATCTTTAGCCTTCCAGCCCATAGAATTATGAGCTAAAGAAATCTCTTTTCTTTATAAATTATCTCCTTCCTAAAGAAAGCTCCTTTCTTTATAAATTACCCAGGTCTAAGGTGTTCTGTTACAGCAACACAAAACAGACTGACAAATGCATAGGGCTTTTTCATTCTCTTTAAGTTAAATTTTTATTATGCAGATTTTCCCATGTCCTTAGATTCCTCAAAAACATATTTTCAATGGCTGTGGAATGAATACTCTACCACGTGGATGTATCATAATTATTTGGCCATTTTGTATGAGCTATTTTAGAAGCAAGCTCAAGTTGGACTTGTGTTTTACCTCTGTTGGAACTTCCTCTTTTACTTCACCACTGTTGGTTACTGGTTTTTGGAGGTGATGTTTCTGTGGCAGTGTGAATGAAACATGTGGGTTTTCAACTCAGAAAAAAACAATTCAAAACCTGTTTACTCCAGGTTGGGCTAGTGCTCTGACCTCAGGCTGGCACTAGGGGGAGCGGTGCTGCTGCTAAGTGCCGAGAGCTGGTGCCAGGCAAGATCTGGCAAACGCCGTGCCCGATCTTTACAGGCGGCATGGGGAGAGGGCCAAGGAGCCCAAGCCAGAGAAAGAAGGGAAGTGGAAAATGGAGGTGAGAGTCAATAGAAGAAGCAAACTGTTTATCCCTTTCTGTTCTTCTGAACAGTTCCTCTCTAGGCGAAAGTAGCACACTGCTGCCTTCTGGGTGGCCTGTTAGCATTTTATACGCAAGGGAAGGGACTTCACTCTAAACATCTTTGGCTGAATTGCACCAAGGAGAAGGAGAATTTTCTTTCTTTTCTTTCTTTTTCTCCAGCAAGATGGATTTAGGTTAGACCCTAAAAGAGGTTGCCTCGGCTGCATGGGGTAGATAGTACTGTACAGCGTTCCCCAGGGATACGGTGGAGTTTGTTGAGCCTGGAGAGTTTTGAGAAAGACAGACTGTAATCTTCCTGGGATGGAGAAGATGATCTTTCAGAGTTCCACCTGGCACAAGGATTCTGTGGTATGAATGAGGGAGTACTCAAAAGTAGTCCCATATACCACCCTGAGCAGTGGGGTGAAAGCATTCTTTCCTGCTTCTCTCCTCCTAAACACATAACTGCTAATTGACTAATTTGTAAAGACTGCTGAACTTGTCCCCATCCACACCATGCTACTCCCCCCAAGCAGCCACCCAAGGGAAAGAACTCTAGCTCTTTCCCCAGGAATTATAAAGAGAGGACTCTCCTGTAGCAGGTTGGGTGTTAGGTAAATAAAGCATCTAGCAGAGGTCCTCAAACTTTTTAAACAGGGGGCCAGTTCACTGTCCCTCAGACCGTTGGAGGGCCGGACTATAGTTTAAAAAAAAAACTATGAACAAATTCCTATGCATACTGCACTATCTTATTTTGAAGTAAAAAAACAAAATGGAAACAAATACAATCACACCGCCTCATGTGGCCCGTGGGCTGTATTTTGAGAACTCCTGATTCTGGAACATGGCAACAGGCATGCCAGGCCTAACCGGCATCTCATCCAGACGACTGGCTGCCCCTTCTCTAAGCCTCCTTTCCTCAGTTCCCCAGGCACCCATCTCACCTGGAATAGGGCTACACTGGACACTGGGGTGTCCTCCATCCTCCAGCTGGAGCTCGTCCAGGTCCAGATCATCTGAGAAGAGAGACAAGAAAGTGGCCCTGGACCCTGACATCAAGACCCACCTTTCTCCAAACACCCACCCCGTTAAGCAGTTGTCCCTGACTGACTGTTCAACACTGGTCCAGCAGCCCTGCAGCCCCACATCCATCTCTACCCTGAGGGGTAAACATTTGGTCAGTTCCTTATTATCCACATGTGGATTGTGTGTATTGCTGGTTCTTTACAAGAAGTGTTTAATCTAGATTTGTTCTTTCTATTAGTTTAGTACTTCTATGCCCCCTCCAGTTAGTCTATAAGTGTTGCTGCTAGCTGGGGTGGAGGCTGCCTTAATAACGGGTACTAGTGGTCACAGGTTCTCCACTCTGGCCAGACTGTCACAGTAATTCCGCATCCAGTTGTGAACACTACACATTAAGAAGGACATTGGTGGGCTGTGGTGTGTTCAGAGGTGAACCATGGATGGTGAAGGAGCAGAAACCATTTGCATGATAAACAGTCATAGCAAGGAGGGGGTGTGTGTGTTTAACTTGGAGGAGGCAAGAGTAAACAGGAATATAATGGCCATCTTCAAAGGGCTGAAGGCCTTTTAAGCATAAAGGAATTAGACTCCTGCATGCTGTTTTGTCCAGAGGGTAGGACCAGGATCAATGGATGAAATGTAGATTAAAATGGAGGAATTCTAGTTCTTCCTAGCAAGAATAAATTCTCACAATTAGAACATAATTCAACAGGTGCACAATAGGTCCATGTGTACTGAATGTGGTACAGGTATGGGGAAAATGCAGAGGAATTCAGGGACAAATGAGAGATGGGTCTGCTCCCAAGAAGTTTATGGAAACTAAAGTGGAAACAAATTGTCATGACACAATGTGCTGCATCAAGTAATAAATTTACTATCTAGGAGGGAATAATTCAAATGTTTCTAGCATAAAGAAAAGGTAAATATTTAAGGTATTTTTATATATATATATATACACATATATATATATCCAAATTACCCTGACTTGATCTTTACACATTATATGAATGTATTACATTCTCACACGTAAGCTGGGAGCAGTGGCTCATGCCTGTAATCCCAGCACGCTGGGAGGCCGAGGAAGGTGGATTGCTTGAGCTCAGGAGTTCGAGACCAGCCTGAACAAGAGCAAGACCCCCATCTCTAAAAATAGCCTGGCAATGTAGTGGATGTCTGTAGTCCCAGCTACTCAGGAGGTGGCATCATAGCTTACAGCAACCTCAAATTCTTGGGCTCAAACAGTCCTCTGGCCTCAGTTTTTCTATTTTTAGTAGAGATGGGGGTCTCGCTTTTGCTCAGACTGGTCTTGAACTCATGAGCTCAAGCAATCCACTCGCCTCGGCCTCCCAGAGTGCTAAGATTATAGGTGTGAGCCACCGTGCCTGGCCTGCAGTACTTTTTAAACTAAGGGGTTTTGGACATCTGGAGAATCCATAAATTCTGTAAGCATTTCAAAATGATAATCTGAAACATTTAATAACCGATAAAGACAAAACTTCCTTTTGCAACTATAATCCATCATTGAAAGACTATTTAAAGACTAAGACTCAAGTTTCTCAAGTCAGACTGGAAAATGTGTCTGAGAACCTAAATGATAGGAGAGGGTGGCTTGTCTTTAAAAGGTGATTGTGTGTTACTCAGGTTTAAAAGACAGCACCTTATGGGCTCTTCCTCCATCATACTGGTTAATGGATAGGTGACTCTGTCGCACTTGTCTCCAACTTTGGCTCACCAGGTCTCTTTCCTGTATAGATCCTTCCTCCCGCTTTAAAGGGTAAACAACTTCAGTTGGGAGCTTTCCCAGCAGGCAGGAAGAATGTGGGGCTGCCCCTGGCCCAGACACCGTGAAGGTGGGTAGGAGGCTGAGGTGTGTCCACAGAGCCCTGGCATTTCCTTCCCTTGCTACCTTTCATTCCAACCCGCCTCTGCTCTTCAGAATAGAGCTCAGCAATTCTTTGAAATCAAAATGCATGAATGGAATACAAGGTTTGAAACCTGTGGACTCTGTCTGAGGCCAGAAAGTCACAGCCAAGGTGTTAAGTAACCACTCTTCAAACGAGGAGGAAATCAAATCTGGCTGGAGGAGCAGCTCCTGGCTTTCCTTCTAGAGGCTCATTAGCTCCCACAGGAAGTAGGGGGCCCTGCCCTAGCTCCCGTTACAGGCGGCAGGCAGCCCACAATCTTGACACCCTGTGGTTCTCTAAGACCTAAGCCCGGTGGAAAGTTTCACCTTGATGAAGGAAAGTTTCCATGCCTCCTTCCAGCCCCCTGAGGGAGTGTACAGCAGACATCTGGGAATGTCCCCCGGGGACAACCGTCTGCAGGCCCCGAGCCAGCCAGGCTGCCGGGCTCCTCCTCATTGGGTCCTCATACCCTCCCTGGGGAGGTGCTTTAGTACCCGGGGAGACACTCTTCAGAGAACCCCAGAATGCCTGCCCAACATTTGGCCTCCATAATCTGTGTCCTGGCTGTACAACCACATTCTCCCTGCACGTTTACACAGGAAGGCACCAGTCCCAGTAGGAGCAGTGGGAGTGTACATGCATAAATTCTGTGGAATCTTTGACTCTTCCCCAATAGCCTATGAGACATGTGCTATCTTTCTCACTTAAAAGTAAGGAAACTGAGGCTCAGGAAGGTTAAATGGCTTGTCCAAGGCAACCCACGTGGTGAATGTTGCACTGGGTTTGGAGTTTGGTTCTATCTACAGTATACTGTTTGAGATATTTTTCTTACATGTTTCAATTTGATTTTTTTTGTTGTTTAAGTTCCCCATTAAGATATTGTAGAGAGGGAGTTAGAAATGGAAAAAGAAACCCCCATCATTAGACAAATCCTGCTTGTGTTCTATGACATAGGACAGGGGAGACAGAAGCCCTTCTCTCTGCCTTTTATCTGAGATACCCCTTAGTAACTGATTCCTCAGAATCGCTTTGGCCACCTTCCTCCACCCTCTGCCTTTTACTCCTCTGCCAGAAACAGATAGATTTGGCCCAAGACCAGCCTGCACTGTCATGGCCCTCCTTAGCAAGGAGCGCTTACACCTAGTGTCCACTGGAGTGTCACCACCAAACTCATGGGGCAGACCTGGGGCCAGGCTGGACCTGGGCAGTAATAATCCCTACACTGTTTCTTTTGGTTCTAGGACATATGTTGGAAGGGTTTTTTCTTTCTGGTTCTATCAAATCTCATCAATCTAGTTGGCTCAGATTGATGGAATAATGGGTCTGTCTCCTCTGAGAATGCCCCAAGATTGAAGGAAAAGAACATGGGAACCTCAAGGGCAGTGATACTAAGTGAGACGGTGCATGGGAGGAGCTTTCTGAACTGCAAAGGGGTCAGCCAATGCTGACTTGTGCCATTGTTACCATTGTCACATTTTCCCAGGCACCTGAGTGTAGCCTTGGAGAGACAAGGTACAAGCCAGTCGAGTTTGCTCCTAGGTCACAAGCAGCTACCCTGCCTCCACAGTCCTGTTAGGTCCTCTCACTCAGCCTCCTAAGCCTTGCCTCTAACTTCCTCCCCACAGCCCCCACCCAGGCCAGTCCAGAGCCCCTGTCACTCACAGTGGTTCTCTGCTTGTCCAGCAAGGAGGCCCAGGGGCCTCTTCGGAGTCTCCTCATCATCAAGGTGAAAGTCCTCGGCATCCGACTGCCCAGAGGCTTTGAAGAAGCTGGCACACATGCCGTAGGCGCAGCACTGGTAGGCATAGGGCACCTCTAGGATCCTGGGGAAGGGGACAGGGGGGCTGCCTCAGTATGTTTGGGGCCTAAGACTTCAGTTTGAGATAAGAGATCCCCAGCCTGGGGCCAGACATTCAACACCTGCCCTTCAACCTCCAAGTGCCCCAATCCCTGTGCCAGCAGCCTCCTGGGCTTACTTTGTAAGGGTCTTGCAGCTTGACTCCTGACCCCCACATGCCCTGATCACTGTGCCAGCAGCCTCCTGGGCTTACTTTGTACGGGTCTTGGAGCCCGACTCCTGGCTCTGAAGAGTACTGGACATATTCCAGTTTTTTCCTCCTTCATCTTAAGAACTGAGATGGGGAAAGAAACTTTCTGCCTGTTGTTTAAGGAGTCGCTTAGCGGGTGCAGAGAGAGGAACAGCTTCCCCAAGGTCACATAGGCAGCCCCTCCCAGGCAGCAATTATTCTTTTATATTTAAGGAGATAGGAATTCTCTTACTGGTTCTTTATCCTGACCCTCAGTGAGACCCACCCTCCCCACATTGTGGGCATATCAGAGCTGGTTCAGTGCCCTCTGAGGGTGAGGGCAAATGCCTCAGGGCAACTCATTAGTTTGCAGCAGACAAGGCTTAGGCCACACAGGCTGTGCTGCTGCTGCTGTGTGGAAGAGGCCTGGATGTCATTAGCACCAGGGACTGGCTGTGCAGCTTGTTTTCCACTCGTCAGTGCCCTGGGCTCTGCCCTGATCCCAGGGGCCCAGATGCTGCCCAAGTGAGGATGTGGGTATATAGAACCGCTGGGTAGCAGCAAGGCCCGGGGGCTGTCATATCCTCTTATTTCCCAGTGTACCCTAGAGTTGGTACTTGGGACAAGGGGAAATGCTGTAAAGAAGAGGAGGAAGGGGAGGCATGTCCAGACCCCATGTAGGCTGGTAGAAGATTGAATGAGCCAAACCCTAAGCCACTAGGCTTTTCTCAGCATGAGGCCCTGTGGTTTTCTTCATGTCCCTCGTGGCCTCCAGCTGCCCCAGGGCAAACCTACCTAAGTGTGGAGGAAAGCGAGGCCCTCACCTCAGTCTGGGGAAACCGTCCTTGGAGAAGGCCTGAGATAGAGCCAGGTTCCCTTTGAGCTTCAGATGTATCAGGCCCCCGAGTCCGGCCAGGGGCAGTGTGGTCAGCTGGTTGTTTGTCAGATCCCTAGGACAGTGGATGGTCAGGGTTATTGGCAGTCAGTGGGATTGCTGAAGGGGCGGGGCTGTGCTGAGGGTGTGGCCAGTGTGCCTGGGATGGAAGCAAGAGGAGAGGAGCAAAGGACAGAAGATCAGCTTAGAAGAAAGCATCCTGTCCCGGGGACGGAGGGCAGCCCAGAGTTGCCTGTGACAGGTGTTCACTCATTCATTCAACAAACACTGGGTGCCAACTATGTACCAGGGACTGTTCTAACTGAATGCCAAGCTGTCCCATTTTGTAGGTAACAGAGCTCCTCCAACCACTGCTCTTGTGCCCAGCTCTGAATGCCATCCAGGAATCCCTGCCCAGCCCCCTGGGGGACCTTGAATTGTTTTCCCCAATCCCCCTGCCCTTTCTCTCACTTTTCTGGTGATACAAGAGACCAGGGTCTGGGATTGGACAGAGCTGGCTGTCAGGTCACAAGCAGGGATTGGGTCATCCATTCCTTCCTGCTGCGCCTGCTGTGCAGCCAGAGGTGAGGACATCCATGGTCTTCTACCAGAGACACGTTAGAGGAAGCCACGGCTCCAAACCAAACACCACGACCACAGACTGTGCGTCGTGGAAACAGCCCTGGCCTGGAAGGCAGCAAACCTGGCGCTGTCACCAGCTCACTGTGTAACCAAGGGGAGTCACAAATCTGCCTGAATTTCAGTGTCCTCATCTTTCAAAGGGATAAAAATATCTACCCTACCTATCTGGCAGGAATAGTGCAAACAGGAGAGGGAAGGCAGAGGTGAGAGTTTTGCAGGGCCACAGCCCAGAGCCCAGAGAGCCTCAGCCTATGGAGGAATTACGTGTTTCTGGGACCTCCAGGTTCTGGCTCTTGGCTTTGAACAAGCTTCTCCCTCTAGGCCAGTGATTCTCAACCTTCCTAATGCTGCGGCCCTTTAATACAGTTCCTGTGGGTCGTGACCCACAGGTTGAGAACTGCTGCTTTGGGCCTTGGAAGCCTCACCTTTGAAGTGAGGGGGGCAGAGCAAGATGAGCTCTGAGACCGGGGTTCAAGCTAACCCAGAGAAGTGATTATGTTAACCAGAAAAGGGTCCCCTGTGGGTAGACGTGCCTTAGGATTCATAGCTGGACAAACAGGCAGCACAATGTCAGCTTCCCCCTGGCTGGGAGTCCTAGTGCAGTGAATGACCTGCCGCACATACAGTATGTGGCCCCTATCAGAGGCCCCTTCAGGCCCTGACCACACAGCCAGCACTGGTCACTCCCTATTTATATCCTATGTAATTTAAAGGACCTGAGGTCTTTGCTGCTCCACAGAATGGGACCCCTCTAGAGTAATGGTCAGGGAGAGGACTCCAAGCTCTCTGAGACCCAGGCTCCCACATCTGCCGCCACCCTTCTGTGTGTGAAGGAGTGAAGTTCCAGGCCTATCCGTCCTCTTTATCCGTGCACACTGGGAGTGGGGTGGGGTGGGGTGGGAGAGCAGGAGGGAGGGCCAAGGCTGCCAAAGTGTTGCAGAACATTAGCAGATGATGTTCCAGAGCGTGCAAGAGGCAGGCTCTATGTTTATCAGGCCCCACAGTCTCTAAAACGGACTGTCAGAATGATTGATTAGGCTGAGGCCTATCTTCCCAGGGATGTGCAGTCATTTAGGCATTTCCATGTTCTAGGGTGTTCTGGGGTGGCCCTCCTGATCCCCCAGCAAGTCCATAGTCCCAGATGGTCCCCCATGTCCTGGAGAAGAGCTCAGTGGCCACTTACAGCTTGACCAGGGAGCGCAGGGTTGAGAAAGCCTCAGGGTGAATGGACCGGATGGCATTCCAGCTAAGGTCCCTGTAAGCAGAGAGAATATGACAGGAGGGGACAGAAACATGTAGCAGACTGTTTGTTTCCATTGTGGGATCTCCCTTCCACACGCCCATCTGACCTGCCCCCAGGAGCGATGACCTTAGCCTTTTGGGGACGGTACCTACTGCTGCCCAGCTCCTGACCTGCCATGGCCATAGGAATAGGGGACATAGTAGCCTGGCTGCAGAGCCTCATGGCCCCCTGCTTAAACTGTACATGCGCACCATGGGTATGAGTGTGGCTGGCAGAGGGATAGTGGCTCCTCCCCACCCACCCCTGATTGCAGCGGGTACTCACAGGGATTGCAGGGAGCTCAGCTGGCTGAAGGTGTCTGCTCCGATTTCCCAGATGTGGTTGTGTTGGAGGCCGCTAGGGCAGCAAGAGAGACTGGATGAGACAGCATGCTCAGGCCCTGGCTCTGTTCCATGCCCCCCGAGCACTGGGAGGAATAAAGGAGAGCCCCCCACTTCTCCTGGCACAGGAAGAAAGGGCCCAGCCCGAGGAAGTCACCAGAATTAAAGGGAACAGAAGGGGATCCGGTTGCCTTGGGTAAGTGGGTCAGGAGACAAAGCCACAAAACCATCCCTGTGGCCCAAAAGGGAGTCGGCTTCCAGTGTTCCCACTGGGCTTGGCTCCCAGCCCAGAGGAACTGCCCCCCACACCTCCCCATTGCCATGGGTCCTCTCGACCCTAGCCCAGCAGCAGAGCACTGCCCAATCCTTGGACAGCCCAAGTGACTGGCAGAGCTGAGAAGTAGAGCTCAGAAGATTGGTTGTCTAAATGGGAGACAGACCCTGGGCCTTGGCCATGTTGAAGACCTTCCTTCTTTGTCACCTAGACAAACAGGACAGAACCTCATACCTCTACCTTGCCCTGGCCCCAAAAGGCACCGCCCTGCCCTGAAGCAGGTGACAGGCACAGGGAGACTCAGGAGGCCTGCTAGATTGAGGAAGCAGGAGCTGGGGAAACAGAGCTCAGAGAACTTTAAAGTGATTTTGTCTTTGTGAAATCTGATTCCCACATTTGTTCTTCCACATATGATTGTGTATGTCTGTGTATATATGAACGCATGTACACATGTGTGTGTTTATGGGGTGTGGAAAACAAGAGATCAAGCTCTGAAGTACAGGGTGCTTCCAGCTCCTTAAAGCCTTCCCTTGTCCAACCCACTGAGTCCTGTTCCTACACTGGCCCTAGTCAGTACTACACTTTTGTGTTGCCACTGGCTCATAGGAAACACCTGGAGACTCCTTTTGGGCACCAGCTCTTGGGTCTGTCATCTACTGTGAGCCCTATAGGCCTTGTTTAGTCCTCAGCCAAGCTCCCAGCCCCAAACCCTGATGGGTTCAACAAATCAGAGAAGGAGGGAATGCCAGGGTGCACTTGGCCCTTGTTGACTCCCTGCCCTTCGACCTGCCCGGAGGCTGGCTTGCATGCCTCTGTCTCCCTGTATCCCTAGACTCACATTTCCTCCAGCTTCTGACACCTGTGAAGGCTGGGCAGCTCCTCAATTTGATTATGAGACAGTTCCCTGGAGAAAAGAGAAAGTCCAGGGCTGGGCTGAAGTAGGGGCTAGGTGAGGGCTGGGGGATTCTGGTCAGGCTATGTTTTCCTGTCAAGCAGCGGAGGGCCATGGGGACCTCACAGGGACATGGCTATTAGCACACCTTACCCCAGGGTACCAGTTTTCCCAATTAGCTCTCTCTGCACTTCTCCCTCCTGAGTCCCATCCCTCTCTGGGTCTGGATGAGGTGGATTTGGCATTTTCCAGTAGGGCTATCTTATCACTTGATGGCCTGAAGGACCCTAGGAGGACCCTGGGAAGGGGAACAGACAATAAGAGGGGTGTGCTAATGAGGAAAGAGGCAAAGAGTGGGGCACAGGGGCACTGACACAGACAGCAAAGAGCACATCAGGCCCTACTGAGTAAGCTGGGCAATGCCAACCCAAGCACTTGTGACCACCATTTTCAGAGTTGGCAGAGACGAGCAGAGCTGGAGGATCCTTAGGGATCACCTGGCCAACTCCTTAACTTAACAGACAAGGAACCTGAGGCCCAGAGATGGGACAGGACTTTCCAAGGCCACTGTGCCAACCAATGACAAAGCTGAGTCTAGAGCCTGCATCTCTAGACCCCAACTCCAGGGCTCTCTCCACACACCATGTGTCGGCCCACCCAGTAGGGGGGTTATGGTCCCTGGTCAGGAGCATCAGATTCAAGCTGGAGTCAAAGGAAAGAGCCCCTTGACCTTGGGGGCCACTTGAGTACCTCCATGGACCCAGAAGGGATCAATTTTCTTTTATAGAGTAATAATGTTG
Organism: Loris lydekkerianus; assembly: GCA_963574355.1. Classification (NCBI taxonomy): domain Eukaryota; kingdom Metazoa; phylum Chordata; class Mammalia; order Primates; family Lorisidae; genus Loris; species Loris lydekkerianus. Next base: position 6,350 of record CAUYPK010146856.1, on the reverse strand, counting down.
TTTGTTGGCATTATGCACTAGGTACTGTCTGTATAATTTTTTCCAACCTTCACAAATTTATCCACATTTTATAGATGAGGAAACTGAAGCTCAGAGATATGAAAGAGTGAGTCTGAACTTATATAGCCAGTAAGTGGCAGAGCTGGGCCCTGTCTAACGTCAAAGACCGTTGTCTTTTTATTTTGAATAAGAGAAGACATCCCCTTCCCTCTGGGCAGGTCCTCAGCAGGAGCCTAAGCTGTCCCACTCTCCAGGAAGAGATGTGACCAAATGGGACAGGAGGAGAGGCCTTTTGGGGGAGGTGGGGGCAGGGGCCCAGTGCCAAGACTGTAGAATGCCTGTGAGCCACTTACAGAACTCGGAGCCTGGGCAGCTGTTGGCACATCCCGGATGGGAGCAGCTGGATGCCTGCACGGGTCAGGGTCCTGCAGGGAGAACAGAGACAGAAATGGCACCAGGCCCAGGGCCCTGCCATTCCTAGCCACTGTCTCCAGCTCCTAATACAGTCATGGGATGACAGGGCTAACAAAAGAGAGAAGTGGAAGGAAAGAGAGAGCAGGGGGTGGGGCTCCTGGGATGGACAGGAGCAAGCCCTGGCATCTGAGCACCAAGCTTCCCTGAGCCTAGAGAAGCTGGGCGATGGGGGAAAGAAAGAGGACCATAGCACAGGGCCTCTGCATGACGGGCAGTCCCTGCACCCCCAGCCCACCCCACCCACCTCCAGCCCATGCCCACCCCATATATCATAAGGGTCTCCAGCAGCACTGGGTCTGTAGGAAAGGGGAAAAAAAATCTTCTCTGCTCCAAGGACCTTAGAGAGGAGTGATAGCCATTGGCAGGGGGTAGACAGGAAAAAAAAACACCCCCTAGTCAAATCATGGGAACCAAGCACAGAGTTTGCTCTCTGTATCTTGTGGGAGGGAGAAGAGATGGTAAAGAAGGGAAGAACCAGAAGCTATGGGAAAGAGGGTTGTGAGGTAGGTTGGGGAGCAGGCTGAGCTAAGGGACAGGGTGTCCTAGGAAGCACGCAAGGCCAAGGTCAACTTTCATGAACTATGACTTCCGTCATGGAAAATTTTCCACATGCCAGCAGATCTAGAGGGAAGACAATAGAGGCAAAGAGGAGAGTTCCAATCCCAGCGATGCCATGAATGAGCTTTGTGCTAATGAGCTTTGTGGTGTGGGGCAGGGCAGCTGACCTCCCCACACACTTACTCTGGGTGTTAGCTTGTTTCATTCATTCATTTAAATCTACGGAAGGCCTACTATGCTCTGTCACTCCCTCCCTCACTCCACGGGATATAATAGTAGAAAATGCAAGAACATCTTGGTTAGAATCAAGCTTTAGAAAGGCAAAGGAGATGTGTTTTCCCAGGCCTCCTCCCCACCCCGGGTCTTCAGTGTTCCCATGGCTGGGGGATCTGAGGCCATACCGGAGAAATCCAAGTGTGGTGATGAGAGGAAGAGCAGCTTGCTCACCCCATCCCACCAGCCACATTGGGAGGTGGCTGTGGGTTCCTGGGGCTCAGCCAGCAGCAGTAGAGGCAGGCCAGGTAAGTGGGAAGCAAGGACTCCGTACAGCCTTCCCGGGAAGGGAAGTGGAAGAGCTCACAGGGTGAATATCAGGGAGGGTGGAGATAAGGAGGAGAGAGAGAAAATCCACTCACAGAATCTCCAGGCTGGTGGTGCCTTTGAGATCTGGGAACTCCTGGATGTCAGTGGCACCATTCAGGGATCTGGAAACAGAGACAATAAGCTCTGAGGGGTGGGGGGGTCAGAGGACCTCAGCATCCCAGCTCTCAACCCACAGCCTTCTCTCCCCACAGGGCCTCCACCTTCTGGGGAAATGTTATCCTTCCCTGCAACATCCCTCAAAGCAGTCACCCGGGCCCTGGTAGAGGCTCAGCACACGTCAGCCCAGGCTAAGCCAGGCAAACCTCAGGGCTCAGCTTGCAAAGAAAACACAGAGACACAGAAATCTCCTCTGACTTAGCTTGGGTGATTCTGAAAGAGACCTTGGCTACTGAGCTTTGCTTATTAGAGCCTGAGATAGGGCCTCCTCTGATTTATCATCTGCTCTGTCATTTTTCTTAAATGCTATACACTGATGGCTCCCCTGCCCTGCCATCCCCAGTCTTACTGAGGACATGCACCTCCCATGGCAGGAGCACAAAAGAATGAGTGTTGTCTTAAGGAGTCCAGCAATGAGTCCAGAATCTGAAGTTATGGGTTGTGGGTTCATGCCAGGACCCAAGCACCCATGGTCCATCTGTAAAACGGACCAACAACACCTGCCTCACAGGGATGAAGATGAAATTCAGTAATGAGCGTGAAAGTGAAGCATGTGTTTGAAGATGTTAGCTATGTGACTGTGATGCTCTAGTGTGCCTGTTGAGAGAGGTGGGACTTGGGCTGGGAAGTAAAAACACAAGAGAGGAAACAAAGGAGCACCTTCAGGTCAAAGGTGAAAGAGATGGCACAGCAAGGGGCCCAAGGATCTTGCTCTAAGGCCACTGGAGGACCAGCCTTCAGAATACACAGTATTTAAAACCTCATCCCAGTCCTTTAAAGAACAGCTGTCATGCACAGGATAAAACCAAAGAGACAAGATAAAACTTCTTGGCTATGGAGAAGGGCCCTCGTCATCCATCTGAGACCTGGGGAGAATGCACAGGTCAGGGAGCTGGAGGGAGGCTGTTAAGTCCTGTTAAGATCTGGGAATAGATCTGAACAAAACAGAGGCCTGCAGCCTTGATGATCCTGCCTTCTAGGGGTTGTGCCTTGCATGGCAGAAGTCAGCAGGAGGAAGGCAGGAGACAGCAAGAAGGAGCAAAGAAAGGGGGAGTGCAGGCTGTGGCAGCCAGCAGGTGCTAACTTACAGTGTGTGCAGTTTCGGCAGGTACTGGAATGCTGACCTTCCCACAAACTGGATGGGGTTATCATAAAAGTGACTGGAAGAAAAAGGTCCAAACATCAAATTCAGTTTTTCAACCCTTTCCACTGGGACTAAGGCAGCCCCTCTCAAACCCCTGACTCCTTGGTGCTTTCAAGGGAAGTCTCCCCTGCCTCTCCAACCTCTGTCCCTTTTCCCTAAACACTGTTCAGTATCAAGAGACTTAAAAAAGTAGTACTTACATTGTCTGCAGCAGAGGGTTCCCCATAAAGGCCCTTTCTGGGATGGCCTTGATGTTGTTGTTATGGAAACCCCTGGAAGACAAGACCAAGGAGGTGGTCAGGACTTGGAGGAAAGTGTGGAGAGGGGGACACCTGGGGCTTTTGGATGTCCAACCAGACAGGCCCTAAGACAAAAGGGACGTCAGCCTGGAGAGTCCAGGTTCAAATCTTGCAGAAGATTTTTCTTCTTTGTTCAATCCACACCTATTCTTTCCCTAATAAGTGTGGAAATATTGTGGGATGGAGTTTTGACTGCAGGCCTCGGGAAGCCTGTGGGAGCAGCTCAAGAGCAGGAGGCTGAGTGCAGGTCCCAAGAGGGGAACCCTCTCCTTAGTCACTTGTTGTGGGACCCCAGTGAGTCCCCATAGAAGAAGCCAAGAGTATTTAAGAGAAGGAGGATGCAGAAAAAACAGAGCTTCTGGGGGATCCTAGGGTGAGTGATGTTCCTCAAATGGAGGCTGGCTTGGCCTCAAGGCCCCAATATGAGGAAACAGGTGTCAGGAGCTGTAGCAGTGGGAGGGACAAGGTGCAGAATCTGATGTCAAATGACTGTAGATGGCATAGGGGGGAGATGAGGAACATGGCACCCAGTGGAGTGTTTGGGACCTAGAAACTAGAAATCATGTGTTTGGTTAGTTGAGAAGAACATTTCAAAATAACTAACTTATCTGTGCTGAACTGGACCTCTTCTGACATCCTCTTTTTCATTGGAAGTTTCTGTTTTCTCTTTGTGTACTGGCCTCCACTTACCTCTCCCTTCCTCCTGCTGTCCCATCATTACTTCCATCTTCACATTATCTCACTCACAGATTCACCCTCAAACACCTCTGGCCAATGCCGCCCACCCAGGCTTGTTTGTTCTTTCATTCCTTCCATTTGCTCATTATATTTTTTTGAGCAGCCCCCTCCTTTGCATCTAGTGCCAGGGCAAGTTCTGAGGGATTTAGAAGTTTATAAGATAAAGGGAGGGAGGGATGGATGGATGGATGGATGGATGGATGGATGGATGGACGGACAGATGAATGAATGGACACATACTCCTCTATAGATGTATTTGTGTTCCCCTGCTAACTTAGGTCTCGGCTCTCTCTCCCCTGGTGCTTTATTCTTTCTTGTCTCAATGCCTTTGCATACCCTGTTCCCTCCATGCCCTCCTAATTGATCAAATCTCATCTTTCTCTCGTGTTCCAGCTCAAAGGAAAAAAATTCAGAACTTGATGACCCTTTGGCAGTGGAGGACTTCCAGTACTTTCTCATTCAGACATTTCTTCTGACTGCTCCAGCTTAGCTGCTTCCTACCTTATCTACTACCTAAATCTGTCATTCATACCTTCAAACGTCTAGGTGAGGTGAGGTGAGTGGAATGGGGCTAGCACTAAAAGTTTTAGCTGGTAGGAGCTAGAAAGATGTGATGCTGCCTGAGAGTTTGGGTCTGTTCATGAACCTCCAAGGCTCCTTTCATCTGGTCCACGTAGCTGTACAATAGAGCTCTTTTTGTTTCCTGAGGGCTCCCCTCCAGCAAGACTGCTCCCCCTCCTGGGGTCATCCCTCAGCTGGCCTCTGCCAACTCAGCTTCCTATCTGGGTCTTACATAGTTCCTTCCTTTGAAATGCCTCCCCTTACCCACCACTGCCACATAAATCTCATTCATCCCTTAAGGCTAATCAAAGGATTAGTCCATAGTGATCTTTCTAGGTTACTCTGAACTCCCATCATCATTTCAGCTAATACTACATAATTAATGGTCAGAATTATACACTGTTTTGTCCTGTTTTACATATGTTGCTTTCTGTCCTCAATGAAGATAGAGCCTCCTCAGGAAGGGCCATGTCACTCTGACCCCTTATTTTTGTTCCCCGCCAAGCACCAGGCCAGATAATCTGGGTGCTCAGTAAATATGGAAACAAAATGATAAATGGTAGCTATGGGGAACCAGAGCCAACTCCTCAGTCCCCCTGGGGACAAGGTGCTTAGGAGCGACCCTGTAAGCTAGCCCCAGCTCCTCTCCCCATTCTTCTCTGGATGTATCCCAACAAAGGCAGGGACAGTGCCACCGCAGGCTACCAGGAGTGCCATGTGTTTTCCCAGGCTGGAAGGGCCCAGGGCCATTTCTGCTGATGACAGCCCCCTTCCCCCCGGAAACACTCAAAGCCAAGTTAATGAGGCCTGGGACTACTTAGAGCTGCAGTGGGGGTTGGGGAGGGCAGACAGCTACATCTTTTACAAGGACCATGGGAGATGGAGAGGTGAGGGCACGGGGGAGGTCCAGGCTGGCTTCAGCCCCTGTGCCTGGGAGAAGTGGACACCCACAGAAACCAACAGAGGCACTTACAGTTCCTGCAGTCTGCCCAGGGTCCGGATGGCCATGGGAAACTCCTGCAGCTCGTTATAATTCAAGTCTCTGGAATGGAAAGCAGAGCAGTCATTAGAGTAAAGGCTTAATGGGGCACGTCAGGGTCCCCGAGACATGGAAACTTGGCTCTGGGGTTGGCCAGGGAGATGGGTTTTCCAATTTGTTGGATCCAGCTGCCAATGTCTAGAAATACGTTTTTGGAATGTTTGTGCTTCATTCCTGCTCCACAAATCCTTAGGCTTGGAACCTTCCTGGCAGCAGAACTGTTTTTGAGTGGGGGGGATATGTTTCAGGGATGTGGATAACTGGGATTGCTTCCCTCAGAATAGTCCCTACTAGCTTAAGAAAGTTTTTCAAGCCTTTGGAGACATCAGGGGAGGGCCCAGGGAAAAATTACATGATTTCTAATACCTTATCACCAGCACTATAGATTCCGGAAGGTTCCTCAGGTGACTACCTTAGCTATCTGTGGCCTTTGCCATCATTTTCTATAAAAATGAACAGCAGTCATTTAAAGATCAAAGATTTAAACTTAAGACATAAAACTATAAAAATTCTTGAAGAAAGTGCAGGGAAAACTCTTGAAGGAATCGGCCTGGGTGAATATTTTATGAGGAGGACTCCCCGGGCAATCGAAGCAGTATCCAAAATACACTACTGGGACCTGATCAAACTAAGAAGCTTCTGCACAGCCAAGAACATAGTGAGTAAAGCAAGTAGACAGCCCTCAGAATGGGAGAAAATATTTGCAGGTTATACCTCCGATAAAGGTCTAATAACCAGAATCCACAGAGAACTCAAATTTATTAGCAAGAAAAGAACA